>BSBK01004397.1:95000-237500 GCA_027943335.1 Chamaecyparis obtusa | reverse complement strand
TGCTCCCCCTAGTTGAAGGCCTTAATCTTCATCATTTTTCAAATAAATTAGTAGTTTAGAAACTAGATTCAGAGTACTACAACTCTTGTTGTTGTTGTGTTTTGAAATTTTGAGTCAAACTATCTTCAATTTGTTATTGAAGTTCAGATTTTTTTGATTTGAGGAAAAAAGTGGCATCTTAAACCCCCTTTTTGGTACCCCATCTTTGTGCACATACCCTATACTAAAATTCCTCCATTTTGGGGCCCAAATCTAAATCTTAAAGGAAAACTCTGCCATTGAGTCTTGGACAAAATTTGGGCCCAAAACTCAAGGGAAAAGTTGGCAAGGTGACTTGTCCTTGGCAAAATGAGCTCAAATTTCACAGGGTTGTTAGGGAAAGTGAAAACAATTTGGGAGAGAAAATGCAAGTTGATGTGAGGTCAGAGTAGATTCCAAAATCCAAAAATAAATGAGTAGGTCCTAGGTGAGGAAATAAATTATGGGATTGGATGGAAAATGGAAAATCATGCCTAGAAGTAAGGGCCAAACTTGAGTTAAAGCAAGATTGAAGGAAGGAGGACCCATATGTTGGAAACTACAATTGAAATAATTTTTGTATTGTCATTGATGTCAAACCTTAATTGGTAAGACTATTGCTACTTAGGAAAGTACTATATCTATTGAATTGTTGAGGAAGAGTGGGGCAAGGTTGGTAACAATAGCATGTAAGGAAAGGTTGAGCTATCTTGATACTATAAAGTGTACTTGACTATGTTGCACAATGATGAGATAATGTATTGTTTATCTTAGTAAAGTTGAAGACTAAACTGGTAGGCTTAACTGAGCAAAAATGAAGAAATCATGTTTAAGCTGAGTTATGACAGAGTCGACGGAGTTAGTGGACACTGAGCAAAATCTAGTGTCGACCGAGTATCAGTAAATTGCCGAGATTGACAGTATTTTCCGAGGAAATAGTTTTAGTAGTGATCGAGCATTTTACATGGAGACTGAGTGAATGATCACAGTATTGACTGAGCATCAACAATTTTATATTTGAAGAGAATTCATTTTGGAGACAAAATTGTTTGAATTCTTGGATTATGTAAATTGTGTTGACTTTATTTATTGATTGTATGGAAGCATTTAATGCTTTGTAAAATATTTTATTGTAAATCTTTATGAGATTTGAGATGATTCTAGAAGAGGAGATGAAGAACATGAAGTGGGTAGATTCAATGAATCTGACCTAACCCTAAGATCTACAAAGGAGATTAAGCAGAAAAAGAAATGTTAACCTAACAGAGGAAAGTATTAAGGGAACCAAAGCATGAGGCATGAGAATGCATGGGTGAAGGAGATGCTGCAAGAACAGTAAGTTTTATTCACTGTATAAGAAAAAAGGCTGAAGGAAAAGTGTGGTGATTGCTTGAAGGAAAGTTCTGAGCAGATCAGAGATGGAGATGGAAAAGTTTCAAAGTTAGTAAACTGGCATTTATGTATGGAATTGGATCTGGTATTTGCAAAGTGAGTTGTATGTTTTTAGATCAATACTACTGCTACTTTCTAACCATTGTAACAGTCAAAATCCTTTTAACAGAGGTTGACCTAACAGTCATATGTTAAATCCTTTGAACAAGGTTGCATTCTAATGGAATGTATGTAAGTCCTTTGACTAGGCTCACTTTTAATAGGGTGATTGAAATCCTTTAACCGGGTCACACTTGATAGTGTGTATTGTAACCTTTGACAGGGTTGGATTTTAACTGAGCTCACTTCAGAAGAGTGAAAATAATAGTAGCATGTTACAAAGTGGTTTTTCCCATATTGGGTTTCCACTATAAATCCTGGTGTCATACTTGTGTGAATGTTTTGGTTTGAACATTTATGTGTTTTACAAGTTAGTTACAGCAAGGTAGTGGACTGCTGAGTTATATGTTTCTATTATTGAATCAGTGGTGATCGAGTTTGTTTTGGTTGCTTGATCTAATTTAAGTAAAATTTTTTGAAGTTGTTTTATACATTAGGACCTGAGAACAACTAATTCAGCCCCCCCTCTCTATTTTTTCTAAATCATATTAACACCATATTTGAATTAGGCATGCATTTAATTGCTTTATGAGGTCCTCCCATAAAAACACACACTAAAGTAGGCACAAAATGGTCCCAAATGAGCACAAATTAGGTACCTACTGTGTGTGTTAAATGTGATTAATCTTAACAACTACACTTCAATAGATCATTACACTAAATAAGAAAATAAAACTATTTAGAATCGATCTATTGCTTCCTAGATGAAGCGAGTGTCATTCTGTAAGAGATGGTCTCGGTTTGGCATTGTGAGAATCAATGACTTGACAACTTCATAACAAAAGATTCATAAGAGATTAAGATGAAATGATTGCATGAAATGATCTTGAATCAATGCTATTAAACTATGAAAACTATGAATCTAACAATCAAACTACCATGATTGCCATGATTTAATCTAAGAAATTGAAGCTATAAGCTAAGCATATAATTTTATTTTACGAATTGAAATCTAACACTAAATGAGCATATAATTTAGCATAAAAACAACATAATGCATTTAATAATGAAGTCTATCTCCTTTGAATGATCTAAGAGGTTGGTTTATATAGAAATCCCAGAATGAATGAGTGGTCAAGATTCATCCTGCTGAGTGGTTGAGATTCTCTCTAACTTTTAGCAACTTAATGCAGTTGATTGAGATCGAGAGGGAGAAGATGGAAATTTCCTTTCCTTTAAATCTTTCTTTTATTTAGAAAGTTGTGCACATGAAATTGGATAGGTTATTTTATTAATTAAAAGTATTTTAGAAACCTTTTATGCTCAATTAATTGATTTAATCGATTAATCGATTATTTAACGATCAACTTAATTATGAAAACCAATTGATTTAATTACTTACATAATTATGTCTAGCATATTTGTTTTGAATTTGGATTTAATTGAAATTAGGGGCACATAGTTAAACTAGATCATTTTTAGGTGATTACATTTGCCCCTATTTGAATTGATGTGTGAGTAGGACATTTGATTCAAAGAACTTCTTGATGTTGAAACAACAAATAGCTTGATGTGGATTGTTGAAACTATTCTTGATTGCAAAAGATCAACTCCAAAATTGATTGAATAAGAACTAATCATACCGACTCTAAACTTGATTGAACAAAGATCGATAGAAAGATCAAGATATCGATCATGAACTTGATTAAACAACAACTAATTATATCAACTTTGAACTTGATTGAATGAAGACTAACAAAAAGATTAAGATATTGATTGTGAACTTGATTGAACAAGAACCGATTACACCGACTCTGAACTTGATTGAATGAAGATTGATACAAAGATCAAGATATTGATTTTGAACTTGATTGAACAAGAAATGATTATACTGACTCTGAACTTGAGTGAACGAAGACCGATAGAAAGATAAAGATATCGATTTTGAACTTGATTGAACAAGAACTGATTATACCAACTCTGAACTTGATTGAACAAAGACTGATAAAAAGATCCAAAATGTTTAACTTGATGCGGTGCAATGAAATTGAACACATGTTTGATTTGATGATGACAACTAACCAATTTGATGTGAAGCAAAGAAATTGATTAATGTCAAAAAAACTCTTAAATCAATAGATTGATTTGAACAAATAACCAACTTGATGAAGTGCGATGAAACTGATTATTATTAAGAGACAAAGACACTATTAGATTGATGCAATGCAATGAAATTGATATACCCTTAGAGCTTTGATTAAATTAGATACCTGCCCCAAGTAACTTGACGTGGTGTGATGAAATCACTTATGTAGAAAGATCAAAGAGTCTCAACTTGATGTGAGTCTTGATGAAGTTGAGATGCCCCTAACAATGAGGTCTTGTTTTAATTTGTAGTTTTGAACTCAATTGATTTGATTGGTGATGTATTCCTAGCCTCTTGAGATCAACATTAAAATATGACATGGAATAATAGTGATTTGAGTTGATTCGATTGATGAAAACAATGATTTTTGTAGTAGAACTGATGAAAGATGAGCAAGAATTAAATCTGAGCAATTCAAAGGTTATTTCAAGCAACTTTGATCATGTTTTGATTGAAATTTGATTTAGTTTGACCAAGTTTGACATGGGTTGACCAGGTTTTGACCAAGATAAAGATTTCAAAAATTTGGTCCTAATGATGAATCTGAGCTTTATTGGTAAATTTTGAAGTTGATGATGCATCAATAAGCATGATTTTATCAACAGTCAACTGTGTTTGAGCTTAAATTTGATTTGAGATTTTGATAGTGATTTTGAGATTAGATTTTGATTTTGATCCTGAAAATGGACTAAGGACACTGAAATTAGGTAAGGGTACAAATTTTGTACTAGTTTTGGTCATAGTTTTTGTCCCACTATTTATCGTATGATCTGAGATTCCCTATCATATGATACTGACATATAGGGACATTTCATCATCTGTAGCACAATATTATATCATATGATTAAATGCTCTAGTAATTTTTGAATGATACACTTACTCCCCACTTTAGTGGGAATATGAAACAAGTTCATGTTGATGGTAAAGAAAGAGATAGAAGAGAACAAGAATGATGAAAGATAGATGATCATGGGTGAATTGCAAAAGAGATGAGACAACACTAAGTTCAAGGATATAAGCCCCCAAACAAAATATCTAAACTCCAAATCCATGCACAAGGGCATGAAAATAAAGAATAACAAAAAGGAAAAAGAAAGATAAAAGACACAACATACAAAATGGGTTAGTACTAGAAACCAGACTCCAAATTAACTAGTGAAAGAAACCTTAACCATAATTTTCTTATCCACTAATATTATATCTAGAAAGATATTTCAAGAGCATAAGTGATCACATAGAAAGGGAAAGGACATTACTAAAGATAACACAAACTCCTTGATCTAACCCCCTAGCATAGCCATGAGAGCATGGAAAGAAGAGAGAGACCATGAATTCGACATGCTAGCAAGTTGCACTAGGTTAGGTGATCCATGGGAGTAGAAGAGAGAAAGAGAGACAAGTAGAAAGGATAGAAAGATGTGTTATGCTAGTTCCACTCATCTCAAATAGAAAGAGAAAGGATAATTGAGGGTATAGAAAACAATGTTATACTAGTCAATTCTACCTTGAAAAATTTACGCACTAATGTGACTTTAAAATGTTTTGCACATTGGGATGACTTAAATTTTTTTTTGTGCATTGGGGCATCTAGGGAATAGTCTTATGGAAAGCATTGTCTCCATGTGGATCCATAAAAAGCGATCGGGCCTAAAGAAAGCATTGACTCCTTAGGGATCGAATAAACAAAAAATGCACATACCATAGAAGAAAAGCTATATGTATGCCCCCTCCTTATGATGGTAATATATGTGACATTATAAGGAAAGATAATCAAGGATACCTACTTCCAACAACAAGAAGATATCCTTAAAGAAACAATGTATGCCATAAACTTAGGCAAGAGGGATGACTCTTGTGAGATAAGAAAATAGATAATCATGAAAGGATATTCCGCTTGTGGGAAGAAACCCTTGAAAGGAAGATATCTTGGATGCAAGAGGAGTTCTTGAACAAAGATAATGTCTTCAAGACAAAGAGGGGAAGAGAAAAATAATTCACCCTTTTAGCCCCCCATTACTAGGTGTAAAAGGGATTCTTGATGAAGGATGACATACTTTGAAACTCAAAGTAAGAAAATTTTCTTATGATGAACATGGTTTTACAAATAAAGACGAGGTTGTGATCAATGATGCACACCTCTTGTATAAAAGAGAACCCCAAATAAAAATGAATAAATTATTTGCAAGAAAATAATGTCACATGATTAAAAATTCCAATGTAGTAAGGAAAGTAGATCCTTAGAAAATGACTAGAAAATTAACATGAAACCTTGCCCCCCAAGCGTGAAGCAAAGATAAAATATGCAATGCATCCTTGATAATCACTCTATAATATGATGGAATACAATTGATTTGGAACCTAATTGAAGGATTTGTGATTAAAGATCACCGAGGACTTTTTGATTAGATATGTAATTTGATTAAATCAGTATTATGTTGTCATTGATGTCAACTAGTTTAACAACACTTATCTTGTAAGTTACTATATCGAAACATCTAAAGAAAGGTGAAAGAGATGAAGAACATAAATATGATAGATGAGGAAGATGGATATGATAGATGAGGATAAGGAATACATTGAGTAACTTATTGATGAGTCTATGACCTTATGATATTGACCTGATTATGTTGCATTCATCTATGATGAAGAATAAAGCTGAATGACACAAAGCAGTGTTGTCGGTAAATGAAGCATTTCAGTATACACTGATAAAGTGTAGTGTATACTGAGCATAGTGTTAACCAAGGTTGTGTTCACTAATGTATTTATTTGTTAACCAAGCAGAATAGAAAGGAATTAAATGATTAGTTTAGCTGATAGGATTGATGAACTGTAAAGTACCTTGAAATTAGGGTAACAAATAATGTTTGTTACGAAGATCGATGACTAAAAATTTTTAGAAAGATCTAATGGAGTAGATTGAAATGTGTTATTGACACAAGTGCCAAGGTATGTTTAAGTGACAAAATCAATGAAGATGATTAAGTGAAAAAATCTGATGGAGGATAAGAAAATATTTTACTCGACTATATAAGAGACAAGTTTTTCATCATGAAAAAATGCCGGAAGAAGGAGATACTATAGAGTTATCGTGTGAACAAGTTTTCATGCATTCTAATCATACTGGTTAGTAAGAACCAAACTACAAAAGCATTACTGAGTGACATAGAGTAATTACCAATAGACAGTAAGTTGATACATTGTTGAATCTAAAGTGTTATATTGATTAGAAAGATTTGAATGAGATGAATATTGATCTGTAATCTACAATTGAAGTTGTATTAAGGAATATCATCTACTATTACATATTTAACCATTGTACATAGTCAAATCTCTTAACCGAGTGGACTAAGAAAGTCTTATTATGTATCATTCATAGAATGAACATTGTTATCCTGTCAACCCCATAGTGAATGTTGGCTGGACAATAACGGTTGGTCTAAAATCCTCTAACAAGGTCACACCTAACAGTGTGTTTGTAACCTTTAACAAGGTTGGGTCTTCATCGACCTCACTTTAGAAGAGTGAATATTTTTGGGTTGTTGGTCCTAGGTGGTTTTTCCCTTCACAAGGTTTCCACGTTAAATCTCTTGTGTTATGTGTTGATTGTGATATTTGTTTGTTATCATACTTTGCATATTACATGTTATATTTGATTGGTAACTGCTATATGTTTTAGACTGATAATCGGTAAAAGCACAGATAGTGAATGTATTTTATGTTTACCGAGTAGCAGAAGTTGAGTATTTGTTTAGAATTATACATTTTGTTTTGGGACACTGAATAACTGATTCACCCCCCTCTCAGTTATTCTAACATAATAGATATACAATTCTAAGAAAAATAAGTTGTAAAATAGAGGAAAATCTTAATGTAAAATAGACATATTTATGCCAAAAGTATATTAAATCATAAAATAAGCAAGTGATCAAGGAGAGAGATGAATGATAGAAATGATACAAAAGATTATTTTGTGATATACATGCCCTTTGAGGCATGAAAAATATTGTTAACAAAAGATGTAAGTATCTTCTATGAAACAAAGTATCTCATACTAGAAAGGATGTACCATAAGGAAATAATACCAATCCATGGAGAGATGAAGAGGAGGAGAAAGAAGGATGCCACATTATGTCATCTTAGTGGTCAACCCAATTATACAAGATATACACTTCCAATCAAGGAAGAAATTGTAAGAAGGATACCAATCTTATTAAGGATAAAGTTCCTACACAAGTCCATACAAGGGAAGGACATCATAGTACAAACATGATGTAGTTAAGTGATGAAGGGTACTCCCCTTAATACCAAAAACATATAACAAAAATAGAGAAACAACAAGAATTTACAAGAACAAAAAATGGGCTTCTTATTATCTCCATAAGTGTGGAATTACAAATTTTAGAATTACAATATGAAGAGCCACATGGGCATTCCCCTTACAATATTATGTAGGAAAAAGCCTCGAATTATTACCCAGATCTACCCAGAACTACCCCGAACTGCCTAAGACAACACTATAGGCCTTCTTTATATAGGCAATTTCCACCGCCTGAGAAGGTTCCATAAATTTAGCCCATAGGGCCGACCAAACTTAGAATTATTTTATTTTACAATTTATTACCTCAAAGTTAGCTCAAAATAACTTTTGAAACCCAAACATAAATTTTGAAGGAAAATCATTTTCCACTATTTCAGGTGACCCAACTTCTGAAGACCATAAGTCATTGCCAGTTGGCCCGATTGACTATTATGGCCCCATTCTGGAAAGGCCATGAAGTGTTCTATAGGCCTTACTTGCACAAGCACCCATCACCCAAATTTTTGACTTCATCTGAGGCCTCTAAAGCCTTCAAAACTGAGTTCAAAATTTCTGTACCCTGTTGCCAATACCGAAAATCTTCAATATCTCCAAAGCTAGACTTGATCTGTCAATGAAACTTTACTGGTAGGCTGATACGAGTAAGATGAACCTCCACATGTGAAATTAGAACATTCTGAGATCGTATGACCAACTTAATGAAAATAGAAAGTTTCCATAAATAATAGCTCTACACAAGATAGCCCTTATTGAATACAAAAATATAAATATTTTTGGGTGATGCAAGATTGCTCTTACACCCAGGATGCTCCTGCATCATCAAGATAGGATAAATAACCAAAGGAGATATAAAATATTGTAACAAGTGTTAACATAGCATACGTAGAACAACAAGATACAACATAAACAACAAGTTTTGTACCCAAGCAATAAATTTATTTATCACAATTTATTCATACATGCTAGGCTATAAGGCCTTCCTGGTTACAAACACATACAAAGAAAAACTCAACCTAGATCTTTTCAGTCCTCAGGCTATCAATTATCTAGCCAAATCTCATTTTCTAGCTTCCTCTAGCTACCGAGGTCACCAATTACAATCGCATACCCTACATTTATACTTGGCTACCAACAGGTTAGCCTAACAAATAATTACACATCCCAAGGTAAACATGATAGACCAATTCAGCCTAGATCCCAAATAATTACAACATTTAATTATTTCACAAGGATCGATCCAACAACCAAGTTGGCCACATAAATCCTTCTAGAAAATTACGCTAGTCAGCTCCAATTGTTGGAAACATCGATCAAAACCTCCAATAATCAATCAATAACCCAACTCAACCAGCGTCATGAAGAAAAATAGAAAACTAAAAGAGAATCAATAGGATCTAACAAACTATGTCACCTCAAGAAGCGTGATTAAAGATTTTGACTCTTCAAACAACAAGGAAGAAACCCTCTTCATCATTCTAGCCCAAGATCCACATAGATAGACCAATAAAAAAATCTTAGAAAGTTGTCTAGAATAAGGAACTATTGGCAAGTTGTCTACACTATGGTATATGACCAGATATAGTGTTGTCATTATGGCAACAAAGTCATATAGCAGTTTGGAGTCAACGCACTTAGTGCAAAGATCAGAATTCAGTTAAGTGTTGAAGACTGGACAGTGTACAGAGTTCCTGCATGCAGCTCAGAGCATCAATGGACATGTGTACGGATGAATTAAGGTATGCACCCTGGAAGTTAAGGTTGTTAGACTATACTTATGCTTAGTCTATGAGAGCATAATTAGATATGCAAAGATGTCAAAGTTTTAGTCAGTTGAAGTTGCACAGCCAGTGTGTGCTAGCAGAGAACAGAGCATAGAACTAGCAGATAGCATTTTGATTTGTGATTATAATTTAATGTTGTAAAGGCTATGCACCCATTGTATTTAGGTTTTTGACATGTTCATATGTATATTTGTAAGCACGCTTAAGCCAATTCATTTGGAAGTGTTGTTTGTAATTAGTTATAGGGTTGACCTAATTATTTTATTTATATGAGCGTATAAATATAAGATATGCCCATTGTATTTGGCATGGAAGTTGTAATAGAGTTGTGATAAGTAGAGCAGAGGTATGCAAAGAGAGCATAAGATGTATTAGAGCTTTGATAGAGGTCAAAACATCAATGCACCAAAGGAACTGATCTGACAACCAGTGTCACAGTGATAGTTCACCTATAGATATAGTGTGTATTTGAATTCAGAAGGTTGTAGCCTTCATCATTTGAGCAGTGAGATCTAGGACATTGAGTCCACTCCCCTAACAAGGATCATTGTAAAAGACTCCTAACAGGGTCCGACCCTTAACAAGGTCTACTATACTTAAAGCATTGTAAAGCTACTCCTAACAAGGTAAAGGATCTTCTAACAAGGATTACTAAACACTAGTGCAAAATATTAGTGGGTATCAAGTCCCACTGGGGTTTTTACCTATTTGGGTTTCCCCATAACCATATTGGTGTCATGTGTTGATTTCATGTTTCATGTTTCATGTTTAATTTAGTATTCTGATTAAAGAGAAAAGTTAAATTACAGTGAACACTGATTCACCCCCCCTCTTAGTGTTCCCATTCCTAACAATTGGTATCAGAGTCCTGGTCCTCACCATAGAAGTTTAACCACTTGAGAAGATCATGGACAAAGAAGAAATGAAAAATTTGAAGATGAAGACCTAGACAATTCAGAAAGAGAAATTAAAGAACTAAAAGAAAAAGTCAGTGATGCTCAATTAGTTATCAAAAGACTAAGAAAAGATTTGAAAGGTTGCTCTAACAGTGATCTTGAAGAAAAAGTCAAGAAGTTGAATGAAGAAAATGCATCCCTATTGAGTCAGCTTGAAGAATTTGATGACAAACTAATGCACAATCAAGATGTCTACAATGAATAGGTCAAGGAGAACCTTCAACTCAATGAGGAGTTAAGGGAAGCCAATTTGGAAATCTTGGATCTAAGGAATTGCAAAGATAGCTTGGAGTCTCAAATGAAAGAAGAAAATAATCACATTGAAAAATTGCACACCAGTTCTAATTTGATAGAATCTCAGTTGTATGCAAGAAGAATCAAAGGAGACACTAGCTATATTGTATACAGTGAAGCACAAAATCAGATTGACAACTTGTGAGCTAGAAAGGAGACACAAAAGGACTCTACTAATACTAAGAAGACTAAAGCTCAAACCAAAGACAATGGTGGTCCTCCTAAGAATGAGCACAAGTTTGTAGAATGCACCTATTTTGCATGTAACAAGCATGGACACATTGCAAGGAACTATATAGAGGTAAAACCTTTTAATGGTTACTATTATTCATGCAATAGATTTGGTCATAGAGCAATAAATTGCAAGACTAGTAAGAAGAACAAGATTCAATATGATCAAATAAATTAGAATCAAACAAATGTAAGAAGCTCTCAGAATGTTAGATATGTAACTATAATGGTCACTCAGCTAGAACATGTAAAATGGTGACTCATGTCAATGCACCGAGGAATAATAGACCTCTAGTCATTTGTCACTCCTATAACAAGGCTGGACATATCTCAAAGTTTTGTAGATCTAGGTCGCAAGGTCAGGAAAGCCCTAAAAAGATAAAAGAACTAGTTTTGGATTTTGAAGGAGAAGTCAATTTTGTGAAAGCCTCGAAAGATGTGAGCTTGGTTTGGTTAGAGAAGAAGTACAAGACTAATGAGAATGTATTAGATGTATCCCCAGTGGATGCACCCTCTACATCTGCATAAATGGCCCTCAGGGTCATAGGGGGAGCTAATTTAGCTCTAGATTCCTGTGTGGCTGGTATACTCATCCTCAAATTATGTGCCTTTGGACTTAAGCTATTGGAGTATATTGGAACCTCTATGCAAGATCACACATGCTGATTGTTAGTAGAGCTCGAGTTTGAAATTTTGAAATGACAACCTGGTTTATGCGATCTACATTAACGGTGGAATTTATCACTTTAAGTATAGAGGAAGTTGTTTGTTCACTCATTGCATTTGAATTTAGAGTGATTGGAGAGAATATTGAGCCTTGGAATTTGTTGTGAAGATTTGGAGATTGAACCTTTAGTGTTTGTAGTGTATTTGATCAGTTGTAGAAACACTAGCTCATTGCGTCGATTTAGAAGCTGTTAGATTATCTCTAAGTTCAGTTGGAAAGCGAATATCAAGTAAGTCATGGCCACTCCCATTGTTTATGATGTCACTGAGAAGAAAAGATATGTTTTCAAGAGGCACCCATTTAAATCAACCCTAGATGATTTAGAAGGAGCTTTCTCCCACATGCCTATGGGCGTCATGCATGTGGAAGACATAAGGGCTTACATCTACTGTAAGAAAGAACTTGTTGGACTAGATAGGTTAAGGGTGCACATGGATACAATGCTTAAACTAGATAAAACCTTCATGGATGAATACACTAGATGGAATGATCACCCTATTATTGAGTATGCCACGACATATGAGTTTTATGAGATTGAACAAATAAAGATCTTATTGAGCAGAATCCATGATGATCTATTTTGGATTAGAGATGTTCCATTAAGAATCACAAGTGATCTAATTCATGAGATGATAGGCCTTTCTAGGATAGGTTTCATCCTTCCTATGGGCAAGGATGTTAGGAAAATGGTGGAGCAAGTATGTAAGTCAAGGAGTGATAAGCGCGACATGACTATTGAGCTGATTGAGAAAGTAGACATCAAATTGATGTCAATGATACTGGGTTATAGATTTCATCACACCAGCAGAGTGAATAGCGTGTCTATGGCCACTATTCTGGTAGCCATCAGAATTGTAAAGATAGATGGAGAATTCAACTTGTGTGAGATCTTGTGCACATAGTTGATAGATAACATCAAAGCTATCAAACATGAAAAGACAAAGATATTCAGGTTAGGGTCCCTAATCATCTATATGTACCTTCATATAGTTGGAAGAGTATCAGACTTGTATCTTGACAATTCCATTCCTACAATGCCTCAAATATCCCTCAAAGCATCCACAAAAAGCACTCTAAGAGAGTATATCACATTGGAATTGAAGACCTTTAGGGTTAAGATGTAGATGAGATACAGGATTCTTGAGAATATTGTAGAGAAGTATAAGGATACAATATGCTTCATGGTGGAGACTGATACTACATGTATGGAAACTATGGAACCAAGAACTAAGTGGATTCATCCACTTGGCTATGAGGTAGAGGAATAGGTCCTTGAAGCTTATGCATAAGTACTTCTGTCAGCCCCCAAAGATCCTAATGAACCTAGGTGGGGAAACTATAAAGAAAAGACAATAGAAGTTGATGCTAAACTAAACAGTGCTGCAACAAAAAGAAAGGTTGCAAAGGTCACTTTTGAGATCTTGAGAATACATGGTGTGTCTCAAGAAAACCTTGATAGAGCAAGGGATGAGAAGATTTCCCTAGAATTGAAAGGCGTAGTAGCAGAGGAAGAAAAACAAGAAGATCCTAAGTTGAAAAAGATAAAAATTGAAATAGATGACAGTTAGAAGGGTAAAGAAGATAATACTCCTTTTGCGCCCATAGATACTATTGACCTTACCACTCCTCCAGAGTATAAGCCAATAGTCAAGAGGAAGAAAGAAGCTAGCACAAGTCATCCATCCTCATGAGCTACAAGGTGTAGGAAAAACATGCAAGCACCTCCTAAGGCAAAATTTGGACCTAGCCTTAAAGTTTTAAGCTCTAGAATTGTTGGTGAGGGTAGAATTGATCAAGTGGGGAAACATTATGAATCATTCAATGAGATTGACAAATCAGAGATACATAGCATGATTATGAAACATATGATCAAGTTCAAGAAGATAGTCCTTGAATTGCAGTCCTCTATTCTAGATAAAGTATGGAATATTTTAGAATTCCAAAAGAGACAAGCAAATGAAGAGGATCTAAGGATCAGAGAAAAAGTATTGCACGATACTTTGCCAGTATGTTTTAAAGAAGAAGAGGCACTGATATTAAAATTGGTGAAGCCAAACTTAAGGACAAATATGAGAACTCTACACATCATGAACAAAGACTATGAGTAGATAAAAAAGGAAATAGAGAAGGCCTTTGAGAAGGTGTTATTAGAACAAAACATAAAACTACCTACTGCGCCCATCACTCATGCACCTAGTAAGCAAGACAAAGCAGCAGAGACTTCCAATGTACAAGTGACAGGTCCTTAGGACTCAGCGCTCATAGTAGAAACTCAAACAAAAGCAGATAAGTCTACACCCATCTTAGAATCACACAAAGGTAGCACTATTATCATAGATAATGTGGAGATAGCCATGGCGGCTATTGATAAGGATTTGGACAAGTTTGAGGAAGCATTTGTCAGTACTAAAGAAGCTAAAATCTTATGCAGTAATACACCTCCTACTTAACAAGAAGTACTCATAGAAGATGTATCTGATAAGATAGAAGAAGGAGAGGAAAAAGAAAGTAAAGATGAAACTTCTATTGAATTGGTCAAGGTGAAGCAAGAAGTGATGAATTGCACTCCCATCACTCCCTCCTCAACATTGTTGTCAAGTTTGACACTTGACACAAGTAGTTTGGACTCTTAGAAGGAAGAAGACCTGATTAAGTTTAGCATCTTGGCTATGGAGAAGGCAAAGGAGAAAAAATTAATGAGGAACCCTCTCCTGGTGGAATCAATGAATATTTTGAATAGTTTTCTACCAGAGGATAAGATTTAGTGCAAAAAGTACATTTAGTTGATGATGTGAGTATAGTACTCTCACAGTTCAAAAGAAATTTTTCTAGTCTAGAAGAATCTGTGTCTAAAGTAGAAAAAGAGAAGTATTTAAAGAAGAGACTCAATGAAATAATGAGAAACTTTGCACTAGAATTGAATTCTCTTCAATCTGGTCAGGCATCACTGAAAGAGTTTTCTGATGAAGGAAGAAGGATCATTACAACATGCATGGATCAAGATAAACTCATCGATGCTCATTTTAAGAAGATAAAAGAAGTAGAAGCAATGATTGAGCAGGTAAAGAACTCAGTGATAGACACATCCATCAATGTGAACATGTATAAAAATGTCTACCAAGGACAAATAGACAAGATTGAGAAGGAAGAAAAAGAGATAACAAGGATAAGGTTCAGATAGACTTAGTTGAGGAATGGTCTTGCACCCTCTTTAGAAATCCTCAATCAGAACATAAAGGAGATTGATGCCACCATGGTAACTTATGATCATGGTCCCATCAGTGGCTTGGAGAAGATGGAGAAGCTTCAATATGCATTATGCGCCCATCTACAGATAGTTAACTCTCTGATAACCTTTTGGAAGAAGGAGATCCAGAATTTGAAGATTGCATATCCAGATGTTTTCCCTCAGTAAGTATGTGTATATATATAGTTTTTGATGCACCTTTGTCATTAATTTCAAAGGGGGATTTGTGTATAGAATATGGAGTATATATATGTATAGGGAGATATAAGTTTATGTATAAAAATGTATAGAAGACAAAAATTTTTTGTTAAGGACAGTTAGAGACTTGGCCATATTCCTTTGTTGCCATCAATGAAAAAGGGGGAGATTATTGGCAAGTTGTCTACACTATGGTATATGACTAGATATAGTGTTGTCATTATGGAAACAAAGTCATATAGTAGTTTGGAGTCAGCGCACTTAGTGCAAAGATCAGAATTCAGTTAAGTGTTGAGGATAGTGTACAGAGTTCCTGTAGCTCAGAGCATCAACACACATGTGTATGGATGAATTAAGGTATGCACCCTATAAGTTAAGGTTGTTAGACTATACTTATGCTTAGTCTATGAGCGCATAAGTAGATATGCAAAGATGTGGAAGTTTTAGTCAGTTGAAGTTGCACAGCCAGTGTGTGCCAGTAGAGAATAGAGCATAGTGCCAACAGATAGCATTTTGGTTTGCGATTATAATTTAATATTGTAAAGGTCATACACCCATTGTATTTAGGTTTTTGACATGTTCATATGTATATTTGTAAGCACGCTTAAGCAAATTCATTTGGAATTATTGTTTGTAATTAGTTATAGGGCTGAATTAATTGTTTTGTTTATATGAGCGTATAAATATAAGATGCGCCCATTGTATTTGCAATGGAAAATGTAATAGAGTTGTGATAAGAAGAGCAGAGGTATACAAAGAGAGCATAAGATGTATTAGAGCTTTGATAGAGGTCAAAGCATTAGTGCACCAAAGGAATTGATCTGACAACTAGTGTCACAGTGATAGTTCACCTGTAGATATAGTGTGTATCTAAATTTAGAAGGTTGTAGCCTTCATCATTTGAGTAGTGAGCTCTAGGAAAATGAGTCCACTCCCCTAATAGGGATCATTGTAAAAGACTCCTAATAGGGTTTGACCCTTAACAAGGTCTACTATACTTAAAGCATTGTAAAGCTACTCCTAACAGGGTAAAGGATCTTCTAACAAGGATCACTAAACACTAGTGCAGAATATTAGTGGGTATCAAGTCCCACCAGTGTTTTTCCCTATTTGGGTTTCCCCATAACCATATTGGTGTCATGTGTTGATTTCATGTTTCATGTTTATGTGAATGTTTAATTTAGTATTCAAATTAAAGAGAAAAGTTAAATTACAGTGAACACTGATTCACCCCCCACTCAGTGTTCCCATTCCTAACAGGAACTACATCTCAAAGCTAGTCACAAAATCTATCATAACTCATGGGATAACTTCGAACAAGTTGTGATAATAGAAAATGCCTCCCAATGATCCCATGAACATCATATCATGACCATGACTACAAAAGATCCAAAGAACTGAACTGAAGCATCAATAATTAATCAACCAGTGACCAAGAATAGAAAAGAACCACAAAAATGGTAACAAAGATCCACTAGTAAACAAATGTTTTTTGAATGATGCAAGATTACCAAGGACCCAAGATTCTCCAGCATTAGACATTTGAGATACACAAATATTTTCCATGAGAATACCTTATGAAAATATGAAAGAACAAGGGAAAGTAATCCCATACTTATTCTTCATCCACAAATCCTCCTCACCTACAACCTATACTACCTTCCTTTTGCCATCAACCAAGTCCTACAAATGATTCAGATCTAACATGCCATCAAAGCTAACCTTAGGCTCATCCCTTAGGTTTTCTCTCAACTCATACCTTCTGCAAAGACTCATGTTATTCACCTCCTTTTCCTCATTCATAAAAGGAATCAATCTACACCTATTACTATCCTTCCTAATAGTAATCACATTCTTTCTATGGTCATGAACAACCTCTGTGTCATACTACCAAGGTCTACCATTTAAATCATGACATGCACTCATATACACTATGTCACATAATACTATATCCTTATTTGAACCAATGCAAATACTCACCATGCACTGTTCCCTTACTTCCACCACATGATCATCATGCAACCAACCAGTCCTACAAGGACTTTGATGCTTAAGTCTTCACAAACCAAACTTCTATGCCATCTCCTTAGAAACTAAGTTGTTATTGCTACCACCATCCACTAACACCTTACAATACTTACCTCTAGCCTTGCATATGGTCTTGAATAAACTCTTTGTTTGAAAAGGTTCTACCTCCTTATTCATTATCAACCTTCAGAGCATAAGAGTTTCCCCTTTCAAGAGCATTATTTGATTCAACATTTGATGGTCCACCTTCTTCATTTGCACAAGAAACTATCTTGTCTTCATTACATTGAAAATACTTGTGACCTTTCAAGCCACATATAAAGCAATTACCTTTAAACTCTTTACCACCATTACCTCCCTTAGATGCAACTGGTTTAGCTTCTATCTCAACTACTTGCTTGCCCTTACCACCACCAACAACTTGCTTCTTCCTTGCTCTAGAGTTATTCTCCTATTCCCTATTAAACTTATATTCTTCCTTTAGTGCATACTGATAAGCCTCCTCAACTAATCCAATCTTCAACATACTCAAATCATCCTTGATATTAAACCTCAAACCATTCATATACCTAGCCACCTTCTCCTTGGAAATCTCTCTGTGACCAGATCTAATGGTTACCTTGTAAAATTATTCAGTGTAATCCTTCACACTCTAATCCTTTTTCTTCAAGGTCTACAACCTCTTGAAAAACTCCAATTCATAGTCCACAGGTATGAATTTAGCCTTCAACTTTGCAACCATCAACCTCCACAAATTGATCTTCAATTCACCTTCTTCCTCTCTGTCCTTCTACAATTCTTTCCACCACAAAGATACATGTCATTTTAACTTTGTCTATGCCAAACTTACTCTCCAAGGGTCTTGGATGTCTTCTAACTCAAAGTAGTCTTCTTACTCACTTATCTAATCAATCAGGTCCTTTGGACTCAATGTACCTGATAAATTAGAAACTTCCAACCTATAGCCAACACCAAGTCTTTCCATAGGCCTTACCAACTAGCTAGATCCATCACTCCTAATAGATCTAGAAACATCTACAGCTCCAAATCCCTCTACAACCTCCCCAAAACCATCATCAGATCCAAGATTCTCATGCTATCCAATAATAGTAGTCCTTATCCCTTCCATGACCTCATTCCCCAAACTGATCATCTCATTCCTAATCTCAACTTGAATATCTTCCTTCATTTGTTCCATCAATCTAAGGTTCATTCTCAGTGGCATCCTTCCATATATTGGGTGTAACTACCTCCAATCGATGATCTAATTCACCAAAGATGATACCCTAGCCCAAGAAAAAACCTAGTCCTCAATAAAAGACAAACCAAGAATAACAAATCTTCTTCCTAGCCACCTTGTGCAAGTTATTTGATCATACTGGTTAGATCCTTGATTTTTCCACCCCACAAACAAAAAATCTACAACTTCACAAGTTTAGGACACTAGATATGAAATCATAGGAGTGAACCTTTCTCTGATACTACTTGATGAAGTCAAGGTAGGATAAATCCCCAAAGGAGATGTCCAATCTTGCAACAAGTGTCAACATAATGGAAAAGAAAAAGATGCAACAAGAAAAATAATTTTTTTACCAAAGCAACAACTTTATTTATGAAAATTTATTCATACATGTTAGGTTGTAAGGCCTTCCTATTTATAAACACATACAAAGAACAACTCAATCTAGATCCTCCCAAGCCCTTAGGCTATCAATTCTCTAGCTAGATCTCTTCTCCTATCTCCCTCTAGAAACCTAGGGTCACCAACTACAATCTCATACCCTATGTTTATACTTAGCCACCAACAGGTCTTCCTAACAAACAATTACATATCCTAAGAAATACATAAAAGGAGATGTCCAATATTGCAACAAGTGTTAACATAGTGGAAAATAGTAAGATACAACAAGAGAAACAAGTTTTGTACCCAATAAACAACTTTATTTATCATAATTTCTGTTGGAAATATTCAAGACTAGCTAGGTTACTGAGAGGGGAGGGGTGAATCAGTAACTTCAAAAATTTTACAAATTTTAGATCTTAACCATTTTCTCAATGACATTAGATTGATAAGCTAATTGTATGCATGAGTAACAGAAAGAATAAAACATTCATAACACTTTGAACACAAAGATTTGGTGACCTAGAAACCTTCCAAATAGAAAGTAAAACTGGGGTGGGGATGAAACCCACTAAACTTCAATACTGCAATATAAAGTTTGCCGGTTAAGGCTTACAATGATCACTTTTGATGATCTGCCCTGTTAGGAGTAATAAGGACTACTAGGTCCACCTTGTTAGAGAATTTACAAACATACAAAGAAGTATGCACTTGGTTAAGAGATTTTTGCAAAGACTATTAAGTCTACCTGGTTAAAGGATTTGGGGCTGATTCACCTGTTAGGATGAAACAATAGATCTCTTACTTGCAACTATGCTTGCTGATTGAGATTCTCTGATGTACTGATCACCTTTTGTGATAGATATGTCTCTACTTCTTCTTATACTATTGTATCCCTTTGTAATTCTCTTATCTCTACCTTTCTTCTCTTTTTCACTTCTCCCTTTTTCACTTTGGATATGATACAAAACATTGTTTATATATCATTCCAAAATAATTACAAAACAATAGCAAAGTTAGCTCTAAACAAGAAAACATAAGTATTACTGAGTCAGCCCAAATATAGTGACTCGGTTACTGCAAACTAACTTGGTGACTTTCTGATACTCGGCATCCATTGTGTTACTCGGCATCATCATGCACTTGGTAGAAGTGGAGGCTTGGTCCATACTAACCACTCAGTTGTAGTTTTGAACTTGGTATATACTAGAGACTCGGTAGATATAGTGTCACTTGGTAGAGAATGAATTCCTTGTTTACCGTGCTGGCACTTGGTAAACACTACTCATCTCATCACTTGGTGAAGATAACTCGATAAGAACTGTTCTGCTCGGTAAGCACTGTTTTGCTCGGTAAACACTGTTCTTCTCGGTAAACACTGTTCTACTTGGTAAACACTATTATGCTCAGTAAACATTGTTCTACTCGGTAAGCACGTAGAGTCTGAATAAGTTTTGTCACTAATGACAATCATACTTAATGCCAACAATCTCCCCCTTTGGCATTAGTGAAAAAAACACTTATTGCCCCCCCCAAAAAAAATCATGCTGAATCTGTCTCTTTTTTTTTTAAATTTATCTTTGTCATACTGTTGTATATACATTTCATGTCTCCCCATACACTATATATATAAATGTATTGTTATTTATACTTTCTCCCCCTTTCATATCTCATATATCTTATATACATTCTCCCCCTTTTTGACAATAATGCCAAAGGTGTATATACAAATATTTTACACAGAGATGCCAAAATGTGAGAGAAAATTAGAGTGTACCTTACTTATTAATGCTAGAGTTCTATCCCAATTCTCTTGCAGAATCTTGCATGTATGGAGTGCAACTTGGACTTCTGTAGAGAGTTCAATCATGTGATCTGCAATTGAAAACTGATTGTCATGGATCAATGTTTTTGAGTATGCAATATGCTTTTGGATTGTATCCATGATGGGAAGGATCATGTTCTACATATCTATTAATGTTGATCTGATCCTTGCATCTTCTCTCAATAATTTTGACTGCTTATTAGATAGGAATCTGACTGTCATATGATGTGCAGAGCTTGAACTAGGTTCAAGTTGCAACTTTTGTGTACTGATCTTTAGATCCTCATCAATCTTATTTATTTTGTCTTTGATCTTCTTTGAGAACTTGGCAACATTACAGACTTTGACAAAAAGAGATGTTACCTTGGAATGGGAGGACTCAATGCTAGTCAAAACTGAAGATAACCCTACCTGATTGATAGCTATTTGCTGAGCAATGTGCTCAAGCACTTCATTATCAAACTTCTTCTCAACCTTCTCAAGAAACTTGTCTATTCTAGAGGAATCATCATTGAACTTGTTAACTACTTCTGCCAACTGCAACAAAATGTGTTGAGAGGAATCAACTTCAACACCTATAGCTTCTGTCAAAATGTTCTTGGCATCCTCAATGATATTATATTCCTTATCTCTTTCTTCTTTTAGTTTCTTCTGCTTTGGATTCTTCTGGATGAGTTCACCAACTATTTGCATTTGATCTGCAGTGGGGTTTGCAAAATCTAACTCGGGAATTTCTATCTCCTCATCTAGATCTATACCTTCTACTACACTCTTGCTCAAAATTTTTGTACTTGGTTGAGTCTTTATACTTAATGCTTTTGTAGTAGAAATTATGGTAGACATAGTAGGACTTGTAGTGAAAATTGATAAACTTCCAACTGATGGGATGCTAATTGGAATATTTGATAAACCAAAAATTGAAGTATTTACAACTGTAGAATTTGAAGTACTTACTGCTAAAAAACACAAAATTGAAGAAGGTACAGAAGACTGCAACTTAGTGGAAGAAGGAGGCTGAAGCTCAGTAGATGAAGTGGTAGCCACTTCTGTCATTGATACATTGAGCTGTGCTAG
Source organism: Chamaecyparis obtusa (assembly GCA_027943335.1). Classification (NCBI taxonomy): domain Eukaryota; kingdom Viridiplantae; phylum Streptophyta; class Pinopsida; order Cupressales; family Cupressaceae; genus Chamaecyparis; species Chamaecyparis obtusa. Next base: position 215,542 of record BSBK01004397.1, on the reverse strand, counting down.
TGATGATTGGACATTTGATGTATCTGAGGGAGTTGTCAAAATCACACTTGAAGTTTTCTCTAGGCTAGATGTAACAATTTTTATTGTAGAGTGAGGAAGTGAGACAATTACCTCTACAGCTATCTGAACTGGATCATCTTCCTCAACATTCTTCTTAGCTTCCTCGGTAGCTTCTTTTCTTGCTTCTTCTATCTCAACATTATCAATTTGAACTATTTCTTCATCTTCTTCATCACTGTCATCTTCAATATCTTTAATTATCACAGTTTCAGTACTCCGTTTGTGAAGATGATAAATGTTTTTCCAAGTAGATTCTACACTCTTCACAACTGACTCTATATCCTTGATCAAAATTAAGCAACTGTTGAATTTTAGTGTCATCTTGGACTCATTTTCTATCAATGCCTTATTTATTTCATCATTTTTCAAACTTGGCATTAATTGCCTTAAGGTTTGAGCATAGATGTCCTTGACAGTTTTCCTTGCATTGGACCATCTCATCCTGATTGGGTTTAATAAAGCTTCCAGGATTTGAGAAGCTAATTCTTCAGGTGAGTATTTCCATCTTCCCATTTTCTCACTAACAACATCTTCAATTTCCTACTGCTCTACCTCTAACCTTGTTTCATATTTGAGAGATTTGAAATTTGCAATTCTAGATCCTTCTCTCAAATCCTTAATCTTTTCTTCAAAAGAGGGAGGAGGCCTTTTGAGTATTATATCATCCTTGACTTTTCCTGCCTTGTCCCTTGATCTTTTCCTTGTGAATACTACAGTGGGTTGCTCAGGTTCCTTGGTGATAGTTACCTTTCCTTTCTTCTTTACAGGCACTTGTTCTTCTTTAATCTCATCCTTTTGTTCTTCTTCTACAATATCCTCTCCTTTGTCCTCGGTTAACATTAGAGGTGTGCTAGATTGCATCTTGGCCATCCTCTTTCTACCTTTGTTAACCACCTATGGAAGCTTTATGCTTAGCTCAATTCTTACCTTAGCTTCATCATATGTTCCAAAGTATGGAGCTTTTGGATCAATGGGTTGATTTACTAGGGCTTCAATTATATCCTTTGTCTCATCAATGTTTACCTCATAAGGAAGAGGTTTTACCCATACAATCCTGGGCCTTACTGCCTGAATATATACTCTATCACAATCAACCATAAAACAAACATCATCTTTATAATCTTCCACCAACTTTAGTGGAATTCAGAATCTATTATTCATCTTCTCCTTAAAAGATTCAAAATAGTTATCCATTATGCTTGTAAAATTCTCACCCATTTTTGCAATATACTCATTTATCTGATAAAGAATAGGCACATCCTTTCTCCATTTTATCATGCCTTTAGATGGGAAAAAATTTTGAGCATAGAAAAATAAACAAACCAATAGTGAGCCAAACTTACATGGATTGTTCTTTGAGGTTTGGATGCTCTCCATATTCTTGTTGAACTATTTCAACAATAGATCTGCCAGGTCAAATGATATATTGTTATTCATAATTTTATAGGCTAGGTCAACTGCTTCACACGGAACACTATTCTGTTGACTTGAACTGTATATCTTGTGAGCTATTACATATGTGCCAAATTTTAGTTCTACATTGGTAATGCTATTTATTCTCATACCCCTACCATCCCATTTGGCTAGGGTTTTCTTTTCCAGCTCTACTTGACCTAGGGTTTTTGTAGATTTTGCCTTGGCAAGCATGGGAAGACCAGTGATTCAGTGAATCATTTTCTTTGATATTTCCATTGGTTTCTCAAGCCAAATTTTACCTTCATGCACTTGGCTTAGAATATATCTTATCCATTTTATCTGGAAACTCTGAGGCAAGTGGGTGATATGTGTCAAACCCTTATCTTCCAAATGTTTATGTTCTGGTTTGAGAACACCATCAACACACAGTTCATCATGAACAACATCTATCTCTAGGGTTCCAAGTTCTTGAATTGTACCTTTAAAATGACTGCGAATATCATTTACAAGAAGTACCTTTGGAGGAATTTGAGACTGAGCTCCACTCGGATCTAGGGTTTCTGCAATCGTGGGCACGAGTTTGAAATCTGGTGCTTTCCATTCTCCATGAACTAACATTTCCAAACCTTTCTTTACTTTGGTGTTGGATGATGCCATGGTAGCTCTTCAAAAAATTTTTTCTGCAAAATTTTTCTTTGAATCACTTGATCGCACTTAGAAATTTTTCTACTCAATATGCTGATATTCGTGGTGAAGAATGAATTTGATTTCATGCTTTTTGTTAAAACTTTGTCATTAATGCTCCATGGGAATTAGGGTATAGAATTTGATAGACTGTCATCCACTAAGCATTAATTGCTCGGTGAAGATTCTGCAACTCGGGGAACATACTGCTCTGACCTTACTCGGTAACCGAATGAAATTACATTACTTCTGACCTTGCTCAGTTGAAACTGATACCGACCTTCCTATGATCCTCCTATATCTTGCATACTGATTTGGATCTTTCTTCCTTTCAATTCAATAACTGTTTGGAATATGTCTATGAGGATACAGTTCTAGTGCTTTCTTGGAGACTTAGAATTGATAGAGCCACTCTCTTCATGAGTGACTTCATTACTTGGACTGGTTTGCTCGATAAGTTTAGGGATCCACTGTTGTCTTATCTACTTCCTAATGCTATCTACTTTTGCTTTCTCTTCATCTTCAACTTTGCCTAAATTCATGCAATTTTTAGCTATGTGACCAAGCTTAGTGCATTTGTAACATCTTATGGTAGTATCCCTTTTTCTCAAGTGATGCCTTACACAATTCATGCCAATGTGTCCATATTCTCCACAATAATGACATCTACACCTAGTGTTGTAATTCCAACCAAATATTGCTTTCATAATTTGTTCTGCTAGATTGGGTGTTTTAGTTCTACATTCTGATGCCTTGTGACCTTGTTTGTTACATTTGTGACATTTGCCTTCAAATCTTGGTTTCTCCTTGCATTCATTTTCTTTATGACCATGCTGATTGCAATTGTAGCATTTTCCATTGAATTTTGCTTTTCCATTGCTTGAACATTTGTTTGAAGTATGACCAATTTTTCCACTGATTACAAGTAGGTTTCTGATTCATTTGAGTACCTTGTTTGGAGGATTCACCTTCCTCTTTGTATCCAAGTCCTGCTTTTCATTTTTGCTTATGAAGGTTTCATTCATACACCTAATTCATATCTTCTTTAGATTTCAACCATCTTTCATTGATTTGCCTTTCAGTATCCAAGTCACTCATCAATCTTAAATTGATTTTCTTTTCAGATCTCAGTTCCTCTCTTATATTTTCATTTTCTGATCTTAGAGTCAAGATTTCTTCATTTGCATTGGAGACTTGATTAATAAGGTTTTCTAGCTAAAGGGTTTGATTCTAGATTTCATTGTTCTTTCCATCTATTTCATCTTTCATCTTGTTTCTTTGTTCCAAGATTTCACAGAATCTTGTTGACTAAATTTCCTGTTCTCTTTTCAATTTTCTTACTTCTTGTTGCAGAGATCCATTCTTTTCTAGAAGTTCTTTTGCTTCATTGTTTGCTTCATCTAAGCTGCTTGAAGGGAAAAAGTCTTCAATCTTTTCTTCAACATACTGGTGGTCATTCATTTGATTTGCAAGTTCCTTCCTTCTTTTTAGGGAAAGGGAAAGATGCTCTTTTGCTTCCTTGAGTTGAGTTATGGCCATTTCCAGATCTAGCTTTTCATTCTCAATTACTTTGTTAAGTCTGAATATCTCCATTGTCCTGAATCTTTTCTCAAGCTGTCAAACTTTATTTTGAGAACCACAGAGCTCTGATACCAATTGTTGAAAATATTCAAGACTAGCTAGGTTATTGAGAGGGGAGGGGTGAATCAGTAACTTCAAAACTTTTACAAATTTTAGATCTTAACCATTTTCTCAATGACATTAGATTGATAAGCTAATTGTATGCATGAGTAACAGAAAGAATAAAACATTCATAACACTTTGGACATAGAGATTTGGTGACCCAGAAACCTTCCAAATAGAAAGTAAAACTGGGGTGGGGATGAAACCCACTAAAATTCAATACTGCAGTATAAAGTTTGCCGGTTAAGGCTTACAATGATCACTTCTGATGATCTGCCCTATTAGGAGCAATAAGGACTGCTAGGTCCACCTTGTTAGAGGATTTACAAACATACAAAGAAGTATGCACTTGGTTAAGAGATTTTTGCAAAGACTGTTAAGTCTACCCGATTAAAGGATTTGGGGCTGATTCACCTGTTAGGATGAAATAGTAGATCTCTTACTTGCAACTATGCTTGCTGATTGAGATTCTCTGATGTACTGATCACCTTCTATGATAGATATGTCTCTACTTCTTCTTATACTATTGTATCCCTTTGTAATTCGCTTATCTCTGCCTTTCTTCTCTTTTTCGCTTCTCCCTTTTTCACTTTGGATATGATACAAAACATTGTTTATATATCAATCCAAAATAATTACAAAACAATAGCAAAGTCAGCTCTAAACAAGAAAACACAAGTATTACTGAGTCAACCCAAATATAGTGACTCGGTTACTGCAAACTAACTTGGTGACTTTCTGATACTCGACATCCACTGTGTTATTCAGCATCGTCATGCACTTGGTAGAAGTGGAGGCTCGGTCCATACTAACAACCCAGTTGTAGTTTCAAACTTGGTATATACTAGAGACTCGGTAGATATAGTGTCACTCGATAGAGACTAAATTCCCTATTTACCATGCTGGCACTCGGTAAACACTGCTCATCTCATCACTTGATGAAGATAACTCGGTAAGCATTGTTCTGCTTGGTAAGCACTGTTCTGCTCAGTAAACACTGTTCTGCTTGGTAAACATTGTTCTACTCGGTAAACTCTATTCTGCTCAGTAAACACTATTCTGCTCGGTAAACACTATTTTGCTCGGTAAACACATAGATTCTGAATAAGTGTTGTCACTAATGACAATCATACTTAATGCCAACAAATTTCTTCATACATGCTAGACTATAAGGCCTTCCCGATTACAACCACATACAAAGAAAAAATCAACCCAAATCTTCTTAAGCCCTCAAGATATCAATTCTCTAGCCAAATATCTTCTCCTATCTCCCTCTAGATACCTAGGGTCACTAATTACAATCACATACCCTTCATTTATACTTAGCCACCAACAGGTCAACCTAACAAATAATTACATATCCTAAGACAAATGTGATAGAGGAAGTCAACCTAGATCCCAAATAATTAAAAAATTTAATTATTTCAGAAGAATTGATCCAACAACCAAGTCGACCACACATAGATCCTTCTAGAAAATCATGCCAGTCACCTACAATGGTTAGAAACACTGATCACAACCTACAACAATAAATTGGTAACCCAACTGAACCAGTGTCACGAAGAACACCAAAAAATTGAAAGAGAATCAACATGATCTCATAAACCATGTCACCTCAAGAAGTGTGATAATAGAATTCAACTCTTTGAACAACAAGGAAAAAACCATCTTCATCACTCCAGCCCAAGATCTACACAGATTGAATGATCACAAAATCTCATAAAACTGTTTGGAACAAGGAATTGCATCTCAAATCTAGTCACACAATCCATTATAACTCATGCACAGTAACTCCAAATGAGTTGTGATCATAATAAATTCCTTCAAATGATCCCATGAACATCATATAATGACCACATCCACATAAGATCCAAGGAACTTAATTGAAGCATCAATCACCTAATCGGTGACCAGGAACATAAAACAAGCACAAAACTAGTAACAAAGGTCCACCAGTAAAAAAATGTTTTTTAGATGATGCAAGACTACCAAGGACCCAAGATGCTCTTGCATCAAAAAGAGATGATAAGAAAATATATAATGGATCCTTTGAAATGAGAAATAGATGAGATAGAAGGAAATTCCTCCCCAAGTGAGAAGACAAGGAAAATGATAACCCGATATATACTCTAAGTGATAGATATTTTATAATAGACATGCACTTTCAAGCTAGCATAAGGTTACAACTTGGGATGTAAATCTCTTGAAAAAGAGAAGATCCTTGTGTAAAACAACAAATTCATACAAGAAAGGATGTCATGCTATAAAATAAGCAAGTCCACAAAGGATATTGGATGTATTGGAAAAGAAGAGAAAAAAGAAAAAGAGAAAGGAGGATTAAGTATACACACCTTCCCTATTTCTAGGGAAGGGAATATTTAACAAAGGATGACACATTATTCTTCCTAAGTGAAAGTTTATTTATGATAGACATGCACTTTCAAGAAAGCATAAGGTTGAAATTTGGGATGTAAATCTCTTGAAAAAGATAATATCCTTGTGTAAAATAACAAATTCAAACAAGAAAGAATGTCATGTTATAAAATAAATGAGTCAACAAAGGAGGAAGATGGATCCTTGGCATAAATAGGAGAGTGAAATAGTACCCTTCCCCCTAAAGTGAGGAGGAAAGGAATAATGTCTATTATGTTTCTCACAAAGTATGATCACATCTAAAATTGAAGCACCATAAATGACAATGAGTCCACAAAGGATAGGCTAGCAATGCCACATAATGAGGAGTGACATAATAGGAACATTGATGCTATTTGTAATGATTATGAAAAAGGTTCCATTCATTGTTACATGTCATTTGAATAATACCACAATCAATGAAATCTTGAATTTTACACTTGAAATCATAACATTCATTAGTCTTATGGCCATGAATTTGATGATACATACAAATGGAAGAATTGACTTGTTTGTGTTTTCTATTTTTTTTTGTGTTTCATAGGTTAGGGTAATTAAATTGGCCTTAAGAAGATCAAAAAAAATATTCTCTTGTTGCGATGAGAAATTAGGAGAAGCATTTATAGATTGATTGGGAAAATGGAAAGGTTGGAAACCTAGAGTTTCTTTTGAAAAATGTGATGTAGATTTCTCATGAATTTCAATTCTTTGTTATACACATCTGATACCATGTCCATCAAGTAAGGTTTGATATGTCAGTAAGATAAGTGTCACTTTTGGGTGGAACTAGGTTGAAATTTAAAGAGACACAATAAATATCCATACATGTGTCAGAATAAGGGTTTTGGTTCTCAAAATATTCATTAGGAAAAGAGAGAGCATCAAAGATATGATCCACTACTTCTAAGGTACTTTTAGGATAAGGACAATTATGACTCATTAGTTCTTCATCTCTAGAGGGAAGGTGATTGAAATGGATATGAGAAGTTTCATTAATGGAATTATCAATCATATCACCCTTTTTCATCACAAAATTTCCTCTTGCACAAAGGTAGATTCATGGGGAAGGTACATATCATTCTCCAATGGTTCATCCCAAAGAGGAATATCATTGAGAGAAGGATTAAAAGTAGGTTCTTGCATCAATATGTCCTCATGAGGGAGAGAATCTTTGGGAGATGAATCATTGATTGGTTCATAAAGGATATTATTGTAAACCCTAAATCCTTGTATCACATTACCTAACTTTTAGAAAAAGGAGATTTTAGGAGGTGTAGATGAAGATTTAGTAGAGATGAAGTCGTCAAGGGCATCATCTAACATATCGAAATCTTCACTACTAAATGGGTCATCAAAAGTAGTAAAGTTTTGGACAAATAAATTAGACATTGGTAATGAAATAAGTTAATGTTATTCAAACAAAATAGAAAATAAACTAACAATGCATTTTTTTTTTGGATTTCTATTATTTTTATCATGTAAATGTAACAATGAATCTATGAATAATATGAAAATTTTTGTCTTTTTTATTAATGGATTCAAAAGTGAAACTAAATGCATAAAAAATAATAATTTTGTATTTTTTATTGTTTTGAAACATGCAAGAATGAAAAGGAAATGCAAGAATGCAAAGGATCTATAATAGTGATTAACACAATGCATACAAAGTAGATCTAGAAGTATAGTGTAGTGCCCACCCATAGTTTTGTTTTTTAGTTTTTGTGATTAGAGTAAACCTATCCTATTCAGAACAAGAGTAGAAATTCAAACATTAGTTTAAGAGCATATTCGTAACATACAGTAAAAGCAATTTGCAAAGACACTTCAGAAAGAGCTCAACAGGAGCACCCTGTCACTGTTTGATTTTCTCTCGATTTAGGGATGTGGGTGTGATATCAAAGCACTTGGAGCATGTACCTAATGTAGATTAGGAAGGTTTAGGATGAATTAGGGACCATGAGAACTTCATAGTGGCACAAAATTTGGTATAGAACACCTGATTTTCCCCTAAAGCCTCAAGGAGCCTAATGAAGCTGAAATGCATATTAAGATACAAATGATTATGCTAGATTGATTTTAAGCCAAATGATAGATGTGAGATGATGAAAAAATGATTAGAAAAGTTTAATAATGAGCTGGGTTAATCCATTAAGCTATTCTAGGATGAGTTAGAAAGCATAAAAGATAATGAAATCTAACAATTATGCTAAATACTAAGATGATCTAGATAGAAATGAGCATGATAATAATGCATGAATGATATGAACTAAGCTAATACTTTTCTCTTGGAAGGAGGAATATTTATAGGATTCAAGCCAAGGGCTTGGGTTATGAAGGAGGGTCAGAGTTAGGGGTTTGGTTAGGGGTTGAGTCAAAGAGATAAGGATTGACTTTCATGGGTTGGATGGACCAAGGTTGAGTTAGGATCAAAGGTCAAATTTGGGATAAGGGTTTAGGGTTTTCTAGAAGAGTCTAGAGATTTAGGGATTTTCTAGAAGATATCTAGGATTTAGGGATTTAAATAAATATTAAATTTATTTAAAGTTGGTGACAATATTTATTTAATAAATAGGGATTAAATATTTAAATATTTTTGGGATGGGGCATCTTAATTAAATATTTTTAATTAAAATAGGAGAGAATAATGGCATAATAATTAACTAATTAATTAATTAATTAATGATGATGTCATCAGGGGTTTTTGTAAAATAAAATATTTTTATTTTAACAAAGGAATTTTAGGTGTCTACAATTTTATATTGCTAAACTCTTTTAGGCCACTTTCATGTGTGCATTGATTATTTCAGCTTTATTATGAGGTTTTTGGATGTATGAAATTGCATGGTGATTTTGATAGGAAACTCCCATACAACAATATGACATTTCCACATAACCCATAATAGATCTGAAAAAAATAAACACTTAAAATCCATAAAAATGTGACACAAGATATATCCTAGGAAACCCTCATGAGGGAAAGAACCCAGCCTCCAAAAGCATCCATCACCATGTATTATTCAACAAAACACCATTGCAATACAACCATGAAGCCTTCAAAGTCCTAGCCACAACCAAGAAATCCATGTGAACAAGCATGAATCCACACATCTCATTCCATGCTTCCAACCTTCACAAATGCTAGCTTTGGCTAAGTTGTTTCCACCCATCTTACCTCAACAACTACCCTTGTAGTTGCTTTTATAGAAACAAGTTCCCATAAAACCACCAAGTGGTATTACATAAACTATGTGCTAAAACCATGTGCTACCGAACCCTATTGATCCACATTTAATATTTGGCACTTTATTTCTCCAATATTAAATAATTCCATCAAATAATATCACAATGTTATAATATGACTCACAAAGAATATTCCATGGGAATCCCTACATGTTTGACATCCATCTAGGTACAACATTTACATAATAAAAGAAATAATACAATAATAAACATTATTATGCAAGGTGTACAACACCATTTCCTCAACAATCTCCCACTTGTTGTATACATTGCATAAGGGTCAATATGTAGCCACATAAATGAACAAGGGAACAATCCCTCCTAGCACATATACCATCATGAACCAAAGTACACCATGTGCTCCATCTAGGTACCCACAAAAAAATCAAAGTAATTACCATCTCATACATGAATGATCCCACCTCCTACTATGCCAAAGCCAAATAACATACATAGAAGCCATCCAAAGAGAGATCTGTTAGGAATAGTCCCAAGAGATAACTAAGAGGGGTGGGGGGGGGGGGGGGGAGGGGGGGTGAATAAATTATCTACAAGATTCAATTCTTTATCCAATTAAGTATAGAATACTATTAATCATAAATACAATATGAGAACACTTAACACAACAACATAATTTTGGTTACAAGGAAACCCAAATAGGTAAAAACCCCGGTGGGAATTAGCACCCACTATGAACTGTAGTAGAGTATAATGATCCTTGTTAGAGGATCTTACAACCCTGCTAGGAGTTGATCTTTACAATGCATTAATTATAGTGACTTGGTCAAAGGTTGGACCTTGTTAGGAGTCTTTTACAATTAGCCTTGTTAGGGGTGAGGACACACTATTCGGAAGTACATTGCTTAAAGGGGTGAAGGCTACAACCTTCTATTTAATAGATATACATTATATCTGGATCTTGGTGAACTTCTAGTTAAACCTGCTATCTAGATTAGTTCCAATGAATAGCATACACTCACTTCTCTAACACATAGACCTTCTACTGATGGATCAATACTTCGCACCTTCTGCTCTACTCTATTCTTTCAACTATGTGCCATACTTAGCAATCACAAATGACTACCTATAAATATCTTTCCTCTAAATGATATAATCAAGTCAGCCTATTAGAATCATCTTGAAATCATATTAGAAAAAAAATACAACTCTCCAATAACATCTTAGTCAGCTATACTAAGCACGCAACACAAAATGGGACCACCCAGCTCATTATGAGTAGACGTGTCACTTCACACTATCGGCTCCACCAAATTAACTGATACTTTCTTCTCATGTTGAATTATGTAATGCACTCTTAAAAAAACATTCTTAACTCTTCTCCAAACACTAATCCAAGCATGCATATCAAAATGATAGGCACAACTACTACAACAATAAAAACAATGTCGGCTCCATCTGATAAACTCATGAAACTATAACTGACTACTGGAAACTTCATAACTCAACCTGTACTGTATATCTAACTCCATGTCCATGAAAATAGAATCATACACATGTCTAAAACATAAATATAAATTCACAAGGCTTCATTACAACCATACTATAAATCACATACAATACTCTTTCTGGGACCTATCAGGAACACTCATTGATACAGACTACTATATTACTATCTTCACTCAGAATCAACCTCTATGTCTATGATATCATGATGATAACATATCTAGGAAAAATATACTCAAGGCTCTCTCCATAAGGCTTCCATGCACACTAATTACCATATGTTGTCATCAATGACAAACATACAGTCAACTCTTTGACTTGCTGGAAAATCTCCAACAATCTCTCTATTTGGAATTGATGGCAACATATGGAATTAAAAACACCACCAATCCAAATGTATAATTATTTTATAATATTCTCCATTTCCTCAAAAAAAATCCCCCAAGGATGAATCCTCCATCTCTTACTATTTTGTTTCTTCTTGCTAAATACTCACCCTCCTTTCTATAATTCTTTTATAACATTCTCCATTTCCTCAACAATACTTCCCCAAGGATGAATCCCCCATCTATTGATGAATGCTCTGAATATCAATTTCTGTATCCTCTTACTATTTTGTTTTTCATGACTATATACTTACTCCCCCTTTGACATCAATGGAAAAGGGTGCCAATTAATTAAGCACCGGAACTACTCTTGAAGTAGAGTAGTCAACCATTCATCAGTCACTGAGGACTAATGCACTCCTGCAAACTCTAATCAGATTCAGGGAAGGGAATTATTCCCAGCTTCTCCCTGAGATACTCAACTGTATCCTTAGGTAAAGGCTTTGTGAATATGTCTGCTAGCTGATCTTTTGTGCTCACATATTCCAACTTTACTTCTTTCTCTACTACTTTCTCTCCTAGGAAGTGATATTTTATTTCAATGTATTTTGTCTTTTCATGCATCACAAGGTTCTTTGACATATTGATAGTGCTAGTGTTATCATGAATAACAATAGGATAATCAATTTGAATACCTAAATATTTTATCATCTGCTTGATCCACACAATTGTAGAGAAATTTAATGCTGCTGCTACATACTCTACTTCCGATGTGGACTGAGAAATACAATTTTTCTTCTAACTTGTCCAAGTAACAAGTCTATCTCCAAGAAATATTGCTCCTCTTGAGGTACTCTTTCTATCATCCACGCAACCTGCCCAATCTGCATCTATATACACATGAAGTTCTACATTTTTTGAATTAGGATACCATAAACCATAGTCTATAGTTCCTCTCAAGTATCTGAATATCCTCTTTACTACCATCAAATGAATTTGTTTAGGATTTTCTACAAATCTTCCAACAATACCAATTGCATTGGAAATATCTGGTCTAGATTGAGTAAGATAGATTAGTTTACCAATCATAGACTTATAGAAGGTCATGTCTACTAGTGTTGAATCATCTTCTTTTGAAAGCTTGCATCCTATTATCATAGGGGTACTTATTGGTTTGTTGTCATCCATCTTGAACTTCTTCAATAGCTCTTTCATATTCTTAGATTGATTAATGAAAATACCTTTGTCTGTCTGCTGCACATTTAGTCCCAAAAAGTACTTGATAGGTCCAATCATGCTCATTTCAAATTCACTCTGCACCTCTTTAGCAAATTCTACTCCAAGCTTGTCATTACCACCAAAGATAATGTCATCAAAAAATATAGCAACCAACAATAATCCATCAGGTGTCTCTCTTATGAATAAGTTACAATCTGCTACTCCTTTCTTGAATCCAATCTTTGTCAAGTATCCATTAAGTCTTTCATACCATGCTCTAGGGGCTTGCTTAAGTCCATAGAGGGCTTTCTTCAATTTTCATACCTTATCAGGTTAATCTGATAAGGTAAATCCTTTAGGATGCTCTATGTAAACTTCTTCTCTCATCTCTCCATTCAGGAATGCTCACTTGACATCCATCTAGTATACCTTAAAGTCTTTGAAATTAGCATAGGCTAGAAACAACTTTATGGCTTGCAATATGCTTATAGGGGCAAATGTATCAGAATAATCAATTCCTTCTCTTTGTGCATATCCTTTACATACTATTCTTGCTTTGTTTCTTACCACTGTTCCATCTTCATTCATCTTATTTCTGAATATCCACTTGGTTCCAATCACATTCTTATCACTAGGCCTATGGACCAATTCCCATGTATCATTCTTAATTATTTGATCTAGCTCTTCTTTCATTGCTTCATGCCAATCTGAATCATTACATGCATCTTCAATACTTAAGGGTTCAATCTATGAAAGTAAACATACCTCTTCATTTGCTGTTGAACTTTTTTCTTTTAATTTTGTCATGAATTTACTATTCTAATCTCCAATGATGTCTTCCTTTGAATGATATCTAGATGTGAATTTAGGAACATTAAGTGTGACTCTCTCATCTAATTTATGTGATTCTTCTTCACTAGTTTTCAGGGTCATTGAATAATACATCAATGCTGTCAAACATTTCATCAACAACTATTTCTCTAGTGGTAGGTCTAGGTTCTTGTTAAATCATAGGTGCATAATCATGATATCTTTCTTGAATCATAAACTTATCATCAATATTAACATGGGCACTTTCAATGATCTTCTTCAATCTTAAATTAAAACATCTATAAGCTTTTCTTTTAGTAGAGTAACCAAGAAAAATACCTTCATTGCTTCTTGCATCAAACTTGCCAATTTCTTCATCTCTCTTGATGTAGCACTTGCTTCCAAAGATTCTAAAGTATTTTACTATAGGTACTTTCCCAAACCATAGCTCATAAGGTGTCTTGTCTGCACCTAGCATTAATTGAATTCTATTGATTGTATAGAATGCAGTATTGACTGCATCTCTCCAATAGGTTTGTGCGACCTTTCCTTCAATCATGATGGTGTGCACTGTGTCAAGTATAGTCCTATTCCTCCTTTCTACAATTCCATTCTGTTAAGGGGTTCTAGGTGCACTTAACTATCTCTTTATTCCATGTTCTTCATAGTACTCATAAAATCTGTTAGAGGTGAATTCTCCTCCTCTATCTGATCTTAGACATTTTATCTTCAATCTAGACTCATTTTCCACCTTAGCTGTGAATATTTTGAACTTCTCAAATGCTTCATATTTATCCTTTAAGAACACAACCCACATAACTCTAGAATAATAATCAACAAACAAAATAAAGTACCTTTCACCATAGTATGATCTTTTTTGAGTTGGTCCACATAGATCTGTATGCACTAGATCTAATTTGTTCCCTATCAAATTATGCTTTCTTCTAAATGAATTTATCACATGCTTTCCCATTACACATTCTTGTTATACACTAAATTTTGCACCCTTAGTTCAAGCTCTCGTAGTCTTGATAACTCAGTATAACAAGGGAATCATCTCAAGGTTGTGGGACCTTTTGCTAACCGAGATGAGACCTCCAAGTTCTAGGCTGGTTCCTCTTGGATAGTCACCCAGATTTTCTCTTAATAGGAAAGTAAACTTTTGAGGGAAAGGGATAGAAGGAATGCATGAAATGTAAATGACTGAAAGAAAATCTATCCTTTTAGGTGATGCACCAAAACTAGGGTTTGGATCTCAGTATAGAGGGATGAAACCAGTGAGAGGCTTAGGTCTTGGAGATCATAGTTTACTAAATAGGCTTGCATGAATATTTCATAAGAGGGCCTAAAACTAGACACAAATTATGATCCGCAAGAAAACATTCTCTTCAACAAAAGGGCACAGGAATGAGACAGAATGACAAGGGCTGAACTATACCCACAAACTCAATCCAATTAGATCAATCATAGTAGTGCACAAATAAGCTGAAAGTAAAGGGGATTTGGAAACCTAAGTATCACTGAAAGCATTCATAAATTTCAGTCCAATAAGAGGCAAACTTAGACAAGGAAGCATAGGGACAAGGGAAATGCCATAAAATACTTTGCATTGTCTAAACAACCAATGAAAATTACAATTGTAGAAAGCCAAAGGGCAGGAAAAAATGCCACTAATTGCTTTGCTGAGAAAGAAAATTTTCTTTTACAACTGCCAAATCTCTGCACTACTGGCTCCCAAAAAGAATATATACACTCCCTGCACACAGGCAGGAATCAAAATATCTCCTTAGGGTTACATAAATCTGTAATAGAATAATCAACCCTAAAACAAGTCACCTCTGACCATAAATACAATCCTACAAAATGTCATAACAGATCAGATATCCTTTGCGTGTCCATGCCCGTAGATTAACAAATTTGATCCATCTACTTCTTTGCAAGCCCATACTGCCATGAATGCTCAAATCTAATCAGATTGTGAAAGGACCCAAAATGACACCCTAAAAATCTCTGCAAACTCCTTAACTGCAACCGCCTTCAAAAAATCAATTTTTTAGCTACCCTGCCACTTTGCACATTATCCTCAAAAGAATGCCCATTAAAAATAGGCTACATGGCTTTTGAAATGAACCTGGTTGCATGATCACATGAGTTGAAAGGCCTTCATGCGATCATGTGACGTCCCTTTGAAAATTGCCTTGCCGCCAACTGCTCTCTGCTAAGTCTAGAAACCTCACAAAATCATATCCACCAGCTCGGCGAACAAAGAAAACCTACAGGTACCACCAAGTTAGAAGAAAAAGAAGGCCTCTGCTAAACCACCACCAACAAAATTTGGCCCCCACAAAAACCGCTAGCCGTCAAACCCTTTGCCATGTGGACCAATCAGAAATGACCACATGACCTTGAAAAGTCAGCGGTCACATGATCGCATGAGGCTGAAAGGCCTTCATACGATCATGTGAAAACCCTTTGAAAAATCTCTCTACTTTGACAAATGGCTAGGCCCACAAGATGACATGTGGCACCCCCTCATTCATCTCGGCCACCACATGAGCAACCACCTTGGCACCCCGACACGGACCCATAGCAACACTACCCATGAGCACCAAACTACTAATGGTTTGTCGCATGGTCGCATGGGCTCGAAAGACCCATGTGATCATGCGACAAACTGCATGATGTTAGCAGTGGACCAATCGGAACCACCACCCATAGATTGCCAACCGCTGGTCGCATGATCACATGCAGCCAAGAAGGCCCATGCAATCATGCAACAATAGGAAACTGTGCCCCTTGCCGACCGCTGACAAAACTACTAATAGTTCATGGCATGGTCACATGGGCTTGGAAGAGCCCATGTGATCATGCAACAAACTACATGATGCTACCTCGACCGTAGGTTGACTGTCAATCCCGCTAACGGTAGTGAAAGGGCCCACCGCCAGGTGTCATCTTATCGCATGATCGCATGCAGCTAGGAAGGCCCATGCGATCATGCAACAACCACAAGATTTTTTAAGGGAAGCCAGCCACCAGGCCCATAGGTCAGAGTTGCGAACTTAGAAAAAAAATGCAGATGCCAGAGAAGTATAAAGTGCAGAGGCGGTCAAAAACACACTAGGTTTTCAGACCGGGGTCGAAAACATAGAGAATTGTCAAAGCTGAGAGGTCGAAAACACACCAAATTTTTAGACAAAAGGAAAAAAACATCCTGAGACTATAGAGAGGAGGTTGAAAACACATTGGGCTTTCGACACTTTGAGCATTTTACTTGGAAAACAGGACTGTGGCCGACAAGGAAAGGCAGGGAATTTTTGGGCAACAATTCCCTACATATTGTATCAACTAGTTTTGCAATGCTAGGAAGGTCTCTTACTGCCTTTACATTACTTATCTTTACTGTGTTGGCAAAATTGATGTGACATAGTCTTTTGTATCATAGCCAACTGTAGTCTACTTTTTCAACAAAACAACTTGCTTCAGGATTAAGCTAAAAAACATTACCTTTAGTCTTTGAACTTGATGTAATCATTTCTCCTTCCTTGTTATTAATGATGCACTTCTTGTCTTTGAATTCCAACTGATATCCTTTGTCAAGAAACTATCCAACACTTAGTAGGTTATGCTACAAACCATCAACATAAAGAACACCATTAGTGCTATTCTTTCCATCCAAGGTGATAGTTCCTCTACCTATGATAAGTTTATGAGTGTTGTCTCCAAATATAACCATGGTACCTATGTATCTATGCAGATGTACAAATCTATCCTTGTCTCCTATCATGTGAAGTGAGCAATCACTATCAATGATCCAATCTATCCTAATTTCAACTTGTGAAATCAATGCTAACTCTTGTGCTTTCTTTTCATCTTCAAGGTCCATTTCATCAAACATTTTCTCCATATCTTCAAGAGAAATGAATCCAATTTCATCCTTTGTTGAAGCTTCATTTGATACTCCATCTCCAACATATTAGTAAAATTCTTTTGTATACTTAGGTTTGTAATTAGATTTGAACTTCTTGACTCTTGTAGGACACTTAGAAGAAAAGTGACCAATCTTGTTACATGAAAAACATTTGAATGGTAACTGACCTTCATATTTTCCTTTTCCTTTCCTTTCTTTCTTAGAAATCATAGCAATGAAATCATCTAATGCTTTCTCTTCTTCATCATCATCCAAATTACCAGAAGTGTTCAAGGATTTCTTACCATAGACTGAAGCTTTGAAGGTTGTCTCACTTTTAGGCTCTGTCTTCAAACTTGAGATCTCAAATGCTGAAATCTTGCTAGTTAAGGTCTCTCTTTTGAAGTCTTTTGAATTTTTCATAGTCTCATCAAGGATTTTTATCTTGTTCTCATATTCTAGTGTCAAATTAGTCATCAACTTATCCATGATGTCTTCTTTGGAGATTTCTCCGCCATTATTTCTAATTCCTACAACTGCTTCATTAATCCTTTGATTGTACGCTCTAATTTTCTCTTCAAGTAACATCTCCAATATATTTTAATTTTTCTTCCATGTCTTTCTATGCACATTCTTGGCTTGGACATCTCCTTCAAACATGTCTTCTAGATACTTCCATATCTTGTAGGCTTTATCTACTTTCTTGATCCTTGAAAAATCACTGTCAAACAATGCACTATTAAGGGCTTCTTTGGCAATAGCATTTTGAGTGAACATCTCCTTTTGCTTAAGAGTTGCATCTTCCTTTGCAATATTTACTAGAGAGGGAATTTGAACTTCTTTGGTAGCCACTTCAAAAATCTCAAAGGCAATGCATTGCAAGTGTGTCATCATTTTGTTCTTCCAATCTAAATTGTTCTCTCCATCAAACTTAAGACTTTATTTTCTAAAGAATTCCATCTGATCAACCTCAATCTATTAAGATTTCTCTCCAAGGCACTTGGCTCTGATACCAATTATTAGGAATAGTCCCAAGAGATAACTGAGAGGGGGGGGGGGTGAATCAAATATCTACAAGATTCAATTCTTTATCCAATTAAGTATAGAAGAACATTAAGCACAAATACAATATGAGAACACTTAGCACAACACCACAATTTTGGTTACAGAGAAACCCAAATAGGTAAAAACCCCAGTGGGAATTAGCACACATTATGAACTGCACTAGAGTATAATGATCCTTTTTAGAAGATCTTACAACCCTGTTAGGAGTTGATCTTTACAATGCATTAAGTACAGTGACCTGGTCAAAGGTCAAACCTTGTTATGAGTCTTTTACAATTAACCCTGTTAGGGGTGAGGACACACTGTCTGAAAGCACACTGCTCAAAGGGGTGAAGGCTGCAACCTTCTATTTAACAAATACAAACTATATCTGGATCTTGGTAAATTTCTAGTTAGACCTGCTATCTAGATTAGTTCTAATGAATAGCATACACTCACTTCTCTATCACATAGAACTTCTTCTGATGGCTCAATACTTTGCACCTTCTGGTATGCTTTATTCTTTCAACTATGTGCCATACTTAGCAATCACAAATGACTGCTTATAAATATCTATCCTCTAAATGATATAATCGATTTGGCCTATTAGAACCATCTTGAAATCATATTAGAGAAACAATAAAACTCTCCAATAACATCTCAGTCAAATATACTAAGAACACAACACAAAATGGGACCACCCAACTCATTATGAGTAGACGCATTGCTTCACACTGTCAGCTCCACCAAATTAACTAACACTTTCTTCTCATGCTAAATTATGTTGTGCACTCTTAACTAAACATTCTTAACTCTTCTCCAAACACTAATCCAAGAAAGCATATCAAAATGATAGGTGCAACTACTACAACAATAAAAACAATGTTGACTCCATTTGATAAACTCAAGAAACTATAATTGACTACTGGAAACTTCATAACTCAACTTGTACTGCACATCTAACTCTATATCCATGAACATAGTATGATACACATGTCTACAACATAAATATAAATGCATAAGGATTCATTACAACTACACTATAAATCATATACATAACTCTTCTTGGGACTTGTCAGGAACACTCACTGATACAGACTACTGTATTACTGTCTTCACTCAAAATCAACCTCTGCATCTATGATATCATGTTGATAACATATCTAGGAAACATATACTCAAGTCTCCCTCCATTAGGCTTCCACACATGCTACTTACCATATTTTATCATCAATGAAAAACATATAGTCAACACTCTGACTTGCTAGCAAATCTCAAACAAAATTCACCCAACCTATCAGATAAGAAACATAAATCCTGTACCAACTGATATCCCAAGAACAATCAATCAGTCCAAAGGTAATCACATATATTTGTAGCTATCATAAATATAGCTAAAATAACACCCACAATAAGTTGTAACCCATCCAACTATCTATATCTGTAAGGTATACGAAGTGAATCCCAAATCAACATATCCAACCTGTAACCTACGACCACAAGCCCAATACCTATCGTATACAAACCAAGAAGCTCCCATTGCAAAGGTAATGTCAAATATAAAATCAATCCACTCACAACATCTCATAGAAGTGAATTCATGTAGTATCAAGGATATCCACAACAATATGCAACATATAAGCCAATATCCTACAAGAACAACTCTCACAACAAGTCTCCAACACTCTCCCAAGTTATCCACAACCAAAAAAGAAAAGAGATAAAGGAATAACCATGTCATCTAACACATGACACACATGAATAAAAACTAGTGACCACAAAATCTAGCCAATCTCAAAACCAATGTAAGTGAAATTGAACATCCAGGAAGATAACCAATACCAAAGAGACCATGCAAATCATAACTTGTTTCATGTCCTTATACACACACCTCTAGATACCAACTGTTCCAAGTATGATCTCCTCCACAAAACCCCAAATAAGAAGCCACAAAAACACCCAAACCATACCATATAACCAATCATGGATGTAAACCTCTCACAAGAAAATCAAACTCATAACCATTCCTAATCCAAGGAATATGCCCAATAGAAAAAAATCATCTCCCAAAACTCAACTATGATGATATCTTAACAACATATGCACAAGGAGATAACTAATTCCAAAACCATCTCTCAAATGAACCCTCCAAAAACAACTCACACCATAGCTCAATATCCATATCCATGAAAGATAACCATAAACATAATGCCCCTAAGAAGAAACAAAAGGCTATACCTCTCAAGTAGTAAACCATCAAGTAGACCAAGAGTGGGGAATGAGAATTCTCATCAACATATCCAAGTCTCCAACCAAGAATAATCTAAGAAAACTCTCCTCTCAAGTCCATAATAGGTGAATGCTCCTCGGTCTTCCTGCTAAAACCATCAACCATCCCAATACATCTCCAATCCCAAGAGAAAAACAACATCACCTCTATCTCTAAGTGTCCATGAGCACTTGTAACCAATAAATCCATGCCAAATCCAAATGCAACATAGAAATATCATGAAGTATCTAGAAAATGATCAATGTACTCAATACCAAGAAACTAAACCAAGATCAATGTCACAAATCCAACCTAGGAATCAGGATCATAAACATGACAACCATGATCTAAACCATCTCAAAAAAAGAGATACCATGCTCCATATGAACATACCATAACATACGAGAACTCTAAATGTGTATCAAGAGTATACCATGACAATATATATTTGAGAACTCATATTGCAAATCTATACAACCTATTCTTAATCACCTTGTAGACCATTCTTCTATGCTCAAACTTGCATCAATGAATTTTCCATATTCATCCATACTCTACAATCACATATTTAATCATATACTTATATTTCCAATGTTGTAGAAGCTCCTACAAGTGGACCACTTTGAGAGACACTTGATCTTCTTGCACTTAAAGTTGCAACATTACATTATTACATATACAAGATTTAGTATACATAGAGAAATTAATATCAAAAAAGCTATGAGTAAAAAGAAAACCATTCCTATCTTTCCAAAGAGTGAAAAGAATCTCCAACCTAAAATCATACCAAATATGGGTAAATATGGAAGGCACTATAGGTGAGTCACCTAGCAAAACCATATGCCAAGAAAAAGGAATTGACCAAAAAGGCTTAAAGAAATCATGAATACATCTCCAATACTACTAAGATTGGTGAAAAAACAAAAACATATGCATGAAAGTAATTGGGAGGCCACATAAAGGGAACCTAGGATCAGGAACTCCCAAGTGTCGAAGCATGACACCTAGAGGAAAGCCTTGAAAAAGAACAAAAAAGGAAAAATGAGAAATTTTGGGCTCTGTGATAGAAGACCAAATACTAATAAATTAGAGTCACCAAGTTCTCTTAGAAGAATAAAAATGCCATATGTGATTCAAAGTCTCAATCATTGGAAGATGGGGCACTAAACAAGTATAACCCATATTGGTTTTGTAGTTAGTGAGAGGAGTCCAAGGATACCACTTCCAATCCTTCCACCATGGCTTGACAGAAAGATTTCCAAGATTATGAAATAAATGAGGTAAGGCCAATATCATCCCAGAGAGCCTTATAGAAATCACAAGGGAAACCATCACATTTGACAAACTTGTCATCTTCCATAGAATAAATAGATTTTTTAAGATCATCAAGAATAAGAAGCTGATCATAAAAAGACTATTGGCTAGTTGAAGGATGCAGATGAACAAAATCCAGATAGTTTGAAAGTGCTTGGTCTCTCATTGAATAATTTCCTTGCACAATGAACACCTTCTCATAGTGTCAGACAAAAGATTGTAGAATATCGGGAAGCTATGTAAGTAAATGCTGACCTTCTTTAATTTTTTTTATCCTAGGAGTATGCCATGATGTAAGAGCCAATAAAAAATCTTTTGAGGCTTGATCTCCAACCTTTAACTAGTGAAGCTAAGCCTTGATCTGAGCACCTTTACTAGAATAATTGTCTTCAATTTTCTTTTGGTGCTGAATCTGAGAAAGATGGATTTGCAGATCTATTTTGAATGGATCAAGAATCAGAGCTTTAGAGGTAGTATGGAGCTCTTTAATGGTAGCCTCATTAGATATTTAGTGATATCAAGAAAGTTTCCTACCATAAATGTGTAGGAACCTAGAATTGTAGGTGATGACAATTTTCCACAACTTAATCCAGCCAATAGGCTAATGTGGCCTTGGTTGTAAATTCTACATTTGGTGAATGTGGGCCAGAGTAGGCTTGTAACTCAATAGAGATGTGTTAAGGTATAATTGTGTCATGGGAGGTATTTTGTTATCTATCTATCATTCAATACCAAAGGCAATGGGAAAGTGATCTAAAAAAGTCACATCAATAAGTAGAATGACATGTAATTCTTTTTTGTCAGAAAAATTGAAAAATGATTGTGCCAAAATCATGGCACGATCAAGCCTTTTAAAAATCATGTCAGAACTAGCTATAAAATTAGACCAAGTATGCCAAATACCACCAACATGGTGGAAACCTATATTGGGATAAAAAAGACCCAATTTATTACACATGTAAAACTAGGCTTCTTTTTCTCCAGTTGTCTAGTGAAAAAGAAAAATCCCATCTTTGTCAAAAGCCACCTCAACCATATTGAAATCCCCACATAGGAGCCAGGATGTGGGTGAAAAATCCCATCTTTGTCAGAAGCCACCTCAACCATGTTGAAATCCCCACATAGGAGCCAGGATGTGGGTAGTAGAGAATCAATATGCCATCTCCATAACTATGACGTATTAATAGAATCATTGGGAGAAAAAACATTAACAATACCAAAAGAATGATTCTCAATAGACAAAACAACCAAACAAATCTATGCATGGGGTCAGAACCATGATTAAAAAGAAAATAATTCCAATGAGGGGAAATGAGAGTAGAAACTCCACCTCGACTAGCTTCATGTTTACAAGAAAGAACAAGGTTGTCAGGTCAAATAACATGACAAGTAGCCTAAAGAATAAAGACAATAATTTTCACCTCCTAGAGATACAAGATATCTAGATTAGTAACCCATTGATGAACATATCTCACATAATAATTTCAATGAAGGTCAATGAGACCCCACACATCCCATGAGATGTAGTTCATGAGAAATAATCTTGCATTTCATCCTCATCCCCCAGAGAGGAGAATCTGTTATGAAAGAACTTAGAATGAGGAGACTCATTAGAGATGAGAGGTCTCTTTGTCTAGAAATTCCCCTTCTTCACTCTCAACATGCCCAAAAGATCTGGGAGAATGATGTAGAGTCAGTGAAGAAGAAATAGTTGAATTTTCTTGTGGAGCACAAACCAAAGGTGGCCAAGAGGAATTACTAACTACATTAATCCCCTATTCATCAAGGTTTGAAACAAGTGACGAAAATGGGGCCTTATTTGGAAGCCCAATAGATGGAGAGGCATGAGAAACTCTAGAGGCACCATAACCACCCTATGATTTTGAAGTTGACATGTGTTTACCCTTGAAACCCACAATAGTCCATTCATCCTTCCTCATATCCTCCTTTTTCAAACCCTCTTGAGAACAAGATCATGAATCCTTAGGAGGAGATTTGAGTCTGGGAACCACCAATGGGAAATCCTTAATCTTGTGCTCTACCGACTAGCACTAATAGAAGGTATTCAGAAAATTCAAATAAAGAACCATCTATGTGAAGGTATTACTGTGTACACCAAAATGTGGTACGCTTTTGTGAATCTTTATATGCAAGGAGACTTAAGAATGAGCCCTCACAAACTGATTCATAGCTCTCTATCTGAGTGTGTGCAGAGATTTGATGTTGAGGTCCTCAGAATGACCCAATTAATCATGCAAGTACACATTCAGAATGAGAGATTCGCAGATGAATATCAAGAATGCTAATCTCTGTTGAATCTAATCCATGCATGTAAATGAAAACTAACCTAAATATGATTGCAATGCATTAAATAAACTAATTTATTCAAATGAAATATATCTATATGCAATGCAATGAATTAAACTAAAATGCTTTGAAATTAAACTAACATGCAATGAAATTAAACTAAATGTAAATGTGCAAGCTAAATGATCTCAAAAGCTCAAGAAAATTTGTAGCATAAGGATGATATGAAAATTCGTGGATCTTTAACTGAGAGCGAGAGGGCTCATTTTATAGCGAAATGTGGATTTGAATGGAAATCTAGAAGCAATGTGGGATAAATGGAAAAGAGGAAACAAATGTCATTTTTAGAAGGTTTGTAGGAAAATGGAATTTCATTTTTTTCATTTTTTTTAATAATCGATTTGTTTCCTTTTCCATCACAAAAGATATTTTATTTATTTAATTTAAAAATATAATATCTCTCCTAATAAAATAAAATAAAATTATACAATTTAAAGATAAATATTAATGAAATAAAATAAAATCATTTAATTAAAAATGAATTTTAATTAAATAACTTTATTTCAGTTAAGAAATATTTATTTCAAATAAATAATATTATTTTATTTATTTAAAAGGGATTTATTTTTCTTAATTAATTAAATAAAATTAATTAAATATTCAAACCTCAGGAAGAAATGAAATAATTCAAATGGTTACGATTTGATCAAAGAAGTTTAATTCGAATATGTTGCAAAGCATTGATTCAGGGATTGATTTTTGATAATTGAATAAATGGGGCCCAAATTCTAGGCAACCATTTTAGGGTACATACATTTGCCCCTCTTTGACAAATGTGAGGTCGACTCAGGATCACATGCAGTCAAAGAATGGAATTGAAGTGTGAGATCGATTTGGGATCACAAAACAACCCAGATGTGTGTTCGACGGATGGGAACACATCAGGACAAGCATAAGCTAAAGCTGAAGGACGAGACATAGCTGAATCAAGTCCAAAATAGGAGATAACAATCTCAAGAAAGGTTGCCCCAAGAGAAGCAATTGATAAATTGATAAAACTGAATCAAGGATTGAAGTTTGATAGGTACTGCCCCCTCGTGATCGAAATCAAAATGAGATAGAGGAGAAATAGTAAATTGATAATGTAGACTAGGATTTGTGAGTGCACCTAAACCTGTTTTGAAGGCCAAAGACAAACAAATGTCATAGCATATAATCAAATCAAATTCAAAGGTAAACAAACTAAAATCAAAGCCACCTCAGTTTAAGCTTAAAACGGATGCACCCATGCACCATTTGATATGCTTAGATATAGAGGGATGTGGGTGTGCAAACTCAAGCACTTGGAGCATGCAAGATAAATGATTTGAGGATCAAGAAGACCCAAAATGACACAAAATAGGTATGAGGAACCTATTTTGCCTCAAAAGGCCTCAAGAACACACAAATATGCAAAGCTAAATGATGAACTAAGATTAAAACAAGAAATGAATCTATGTTAATCCATTTAAGCTAATTTAGATGTGATTTAAGCTTGAAAATGATCTAAAATGATGAGCTTATGCTTATGCTAAAATGAAAATGACATTATAACTTTGCTATTGAGTTTGAGAGTTGAGAGATGATTTGCCTTAGGAAGTGAGGGTATTTATAGGATTTCTAAGGCTTGGGGTAGGAGGAATGAATGGCCAGGATTGAAATCCTTAAGAGAGGCCAAGATTCACTCAAAGGGAAGCACATGGATTGTGCTAGTTCTCAGCCAATCAGGAGGTGACACATGTCACAAGGTGAGTGGATGAAGGGAAGGGCAAAAAGGGGTCAACAAAGGGGGCTCCAAGCTCATAACTCTCCAAATAAATGCTTGTAAGAGCAATGAATGGGCTTTAAGAGGCTTTGAAGACTTTGGGGAAGCAATAAATGCTTTGTGGTTGAGATATTTGGAAGGAAAGACTTTGCTTTGGTTTAGGAAAGTCTTAAGCTTGGTTAGGATTGCACAAAGGTTTAAGGGTAGGATTAGGATTAGATTAGGACAAAGAAAAGGATTAGGATGGGTGAAGAGGGTGGATTTGAGAAGATTCTAGAAGAGTCTAGATTTCTCCTTAGTTTCATGGAATAAAAGTTATTCATTCCAAAAGCTTAAGTTTTAGGAATATTTATTAAAATATTTTCAATAAATATGGAAATTAAATATTTAACCTTAATTAAATATTTAACCTTGGGATTAGGGTTAGGAAAGATGGGTTTAGCCTTTTAATCAAAATTAAGAAGGGATTAGAAGATTTTGGAAGAGGTTAGTGGTCTTAAGGAAATTGGCCAAGTTTGGGATAAAAAATAAATTAAAAATAAATTAATTTATTTTTGAAGGTTTTTTGGTCAATTTATTAATTAAATAATTAATAAATTAGGGATAATGTCCAAATGACATTTTTAGGCTAGATTCCTTAATTAAAGATTTTTAATTAAGAGAGAGGGATTTAATGGCATAAAAATAAATTAATTAATTAAATAAATAATTAATTAATAAATGATGATGTCATCAAGGATTTTCAGAAAACAAAAATAATTTATTTTCTGAAGGATTTTTTCGGTGTCTACATTTTGCCCCTCTTTGATGCGATGCCGCAAGTGGCATGGCGTCAAAGACAAGAAAACAAGATGCCGAGGCTAGAATCAGAAGAAGAGGGTATGATGCCTGGGTGGACTGGAAGAAAGAAGATACATGCCCCGGTGGGACAAAATCATGGAAGATGCACCCAGTGGGACAAGGAGAAAGAGGGATTACGCCCTGGGACAGAGAGTGTGCCCGGCGGGACGAGGAAGGAAGGGCCTAGGAAGAAAGGGGAGATAAATAACCTCACTTCTATAAGCAAAAGGTGGATGATATGCAAGATGAGATGGAAATGCAAGATGCAAGATGCAGCTGTATGCAAAGATGCAAGATTAATCTATATGATAAATGCAAGGGACCAGATAGCTCCAAGTGCAAACGGGAGTGCACAGCCTAGATTTAATATAGCAATGCTAGAGACCTGCCAAGGATACTGGGATCACGAGGCCTTGTCACCAGTGTTGCATAGGACTGACGAGGAATGACACTAAACAAACACACAGGGTTGCCCCAACATCACACATGAAGCGCAGAGGCGACATGGCAGAACCGATGCTGAAGGAACCACAAACACACAACTGACTCACAGGCAGAAGCGAAAGATCAAAAGACCTTGCCCCAGATTATCCGCACACGCAGCACACCGTGATATAATGAATCGTGGTGACCCTGGTGGGATAATGAGAAGCCAAAAAAGATTAACAAGACCCAAAGGACAAAAATCCAAGATCAAAATGATAACTCCAAAAAGACATCCTTTGCCAAGGAGAGAGATTAGGTTTGATTGATGGTGGGAAGATTGGTCGGACAGGAGGAACGATATATCCTCAAGGACCAGGATGGAAGATTAGGTCAGACAGGAGGAACGATATATCCTCAAGGACCCATGGGTTGGTGAGAGAATAAGTGTAGTTATTCGCTGGCAAAAGCTGAAGTTCAAGGAATAATCAGGATGAGCAAGGATAAGTCGACAATTGATGTTGCTGAAGCACAAGGCCCGAGTGGGACTAAAAGTTTTCTGAGGCTGGGGATGGGACAAGATATTCCTGATCAAATGCTACTGCAGGACGGACAAGGACTAAGACAAAGGATGGGACCTAAAGACACAAATGTACAAATGAGCTTAGGTGGAGACACGACTGACGCTATGGTACAAGACGCTGGATAGGATGTACAAAGAACCTGGGGGGATGAAGCTGACAACTTCAAAGGTATGCAAGATGGTGCCCCAGCTAGGTTGGAAGGCCAAGATGGATTGGTGATGGATGATGTGTCCTAAAATGACACGGATTTGGGAAGAACATATCCCAATGATGATGATTGAATTGAGATCAAGGCTTGCTACAAGATGAAGGATGCGATTTCATCGGTTAGCTTGATCTTGGATGTTGGCTAGCTAGAAGATATGGATAGGTTGGGAAGATTGCTAGCAAGGTGTGGATAGGGATGAATGGCATTGGATTGCAATGAGGTTGGCCTATAGCTAGATACCAATGACAAGAGAAGATACTAGGTGTTGGAAAGATGGAGGAAAATGCTGAGGATGGGGAGGATGGAACTGCTAGAAGATTGGGATGGAGGAAGATTTGGGAAGATTGGATGATGGATTTGCTGAAGGAGTTGGAAGATGGAAAGCTGGAGGGAGATTACCAAGTGTCAACAAAATGAGCTGCTGTTTTCCCAATGGAGGATCAGTGATAGGATTGCGTCAACCTAGGATAGACTGATGATCTTCGGTCAACTGGATTCTTGTCAATACAAGCCAATCTCTTGCTCGAGATGATAAGGCTATGCAAGGACAAGGTTTTGATTTCTTTAAGACAACACGTTGTGCCAAAAAGAGGATGATTTCTGATTTAGGATAAGGGATGGAAACAACTCAAAGGGCTGAAACATGATAATGCTTGTGGATTTGGAGCTCTGAATTTTGGTGCAAAAGATGGTGAATTTTCTTTCTGCTGTGGATGGTGGATGTTGGATTCTGATAAAGGATATGGGACACTGAGTTGGTTTGCTGGTGGATCAAGATAGAGGATGCTGGAAGAACTGCTGATGGATTAAGATAGAGGAGTGCTGGAAGGATTGGATGGAGGTTGGTTTGGATTTGGATAGAGAAATTGCTGAGGATTTTGGGAGATGGAAGATTCGGATTTGGATAGCCTCCAAGGAATACGTCACCAAGGAAGAGGATGCCCCCTGTTTAAGATAGTTCATGTGTTTTAAAGGCATGGTGTATGCTTGGATGGAAGATATGTCAACAAGAGGATGAGGAAGGATGGAAGCTAGGATGAAAGGATTGGATAGAGGATATGTAGCTGAAAGGTGCAATGGATGCCAAGGAGGTGCCCAAAAGCATGTACATCTGATAGTCTCTATTTTTGTCATCAAGATCCAATGGAAAATGAAGGAAGTGAGAGACAAAAGGGGATGGAGGACATGTTGGATAAGAGGTGATAGAAAGGAAGCCCCTAACTACAGAAAGGAATTAGGGGGGGGCACTACGCATGGCGCCTGTTTGCCAGGTTTTCACCATGGTACTTGTCCAAGGCGCTTGAATTGCCAAGTTTTCACCAGAGGACGAATGTTTTTCTCTTGATTTTTGCTTTGTTGATAATTTGCTCCTTTGATTTATCCAATTTTTATGGATTTTTGTGTTTTTTTTCCTTGACTTTGTGCTGATCTTGCTGATTTGTTGCTGAGCTTGTGCTGATATTCCACTGATTTTCTGATTTGTTGCTGATTTTGTGCTGATATGCATTGATACTTCTGATTTGTTGCTGAAGCTCTGATTTAATGCTGTTGTGCTTGCTGATCAGCTGATGTCACTGTTTTGGTGCTTCCTCTTGATTAGATGGTGACCTTTTGATTTGTCACTGATATTCTGATGGTGTTGCTGATTCTTTGATTGGATGTTCCCTTATGATTTGATGATGGCCCTGCTGTTTTTGATTTTGCACAGATATTTTGATGTTGTTGCTAACTCTCTGATGTGGCGCTGAGTTTTGTGCTGATTTTGGTGCTATCATGCGATTTGATGTTGATCTTCTGAGAGATTCTTCATTGATTTTCTGATGTGGATTGCTGATTTTCTGATGTTGCCGGCTTGTCATGGGGATCCATTGCTAGATGATGGACGACAAGCTTAAGATCACACCTAGGCATGTGCATATGACCATGCACAGTTGATAATTGACTCCTCGGAGCAAGGCACTTAAGGTCATGATTCACTTTCTGTCAGGTTAACCTCCATGTAGATGAGCCACAAACATCCTTCTGTACCCAAGTTGATTTAGCTTGGTTTCTGCAATGTTGATAGGGAACTATCATGTGTTGTTATCCCAGATAGGAGGAAGAGGCAAAGCTCCATCTTCTAGCGCTTGAATTGCCAAGTTTTCACTAGAAGATACGCCCTTTATTTTTACTATTTTGGAGTCAGAATGTGCCCCAGAAGGGTTTTCACATAAAGACTCATGATTTGCTTTTGTCTTTTTTAACTTTTGCGACTAAAGCTTGCCTCCTCTCCAAAATATGCTTCCGTTTTAAGCTGATAGGCATATGTTGATGCTAAAGCCTGATTGCCTGTTGACTTTGCTAATTTCTCTGATTTGTCATTGATTTCCCTTTGCTGTTTTAGATGTGCTGACTGATTTGTGCTGACTTTCCTCACTGATTTCTTCTGATTGTGTGCCTGGATGTTGGTACAATTGTAGCAGGACGGGGGGGATCATGCAAAGTCATGGATTAGATGGGGGAGATGGGAAAGATGGTGGTAGAAAGTGTTTGGATGGAAGGATGGAAAGTGATCAAGATAGGGGGATGTTGTCAGGATCAACATTGGCACATGTTGTGAGGAAGATGGATGATTGGATGTGGAAGATAGAGATAGATGTGATGGAGGATTTATGCTAGAGGATGGAGGAGATGGAGGGGAAGATTGAGGAGCTGGGAGATGAGCAACGTTGGATGCCATTGTGGATGTTTTTGTTAGATGGATTACATCTTTTTGCTTTGGGATCCACATCATTTTTGTTTTAGCTTTAGTGTGCCTTTGCGGCCATTGGTGTGCATCAGATTGTGCTTATTCTTTGCTAGGCCTTTGTGGCCATGTGATAGATTTTGCTTGGATTTTGCTAGGTTTTCGGAGCCATTGGGGTGCTTTAGCATGCCTGATTAGCTCTTTGCTGGGCCTTTGCGGCGCATTTGATTGCCTGATTGGAGCTTGCATTGATTGACCATGTCGATTAGACTGGACATGGTAATCGTCATTGGGCCTTTGCAGCCATTGGGATGCATTAGATTTGGCATTTGCTTTGATGGGCCTTTGTGGCCAGTGGTTTGCTTTGGCTTGCTTGATTGGATTTTTCTTTGATTGTGCATGTCGATTAGACTGGACATAACAATCTTGGGATTTTTGTGGATTTTTCCCTTTATTCATGCGTGATATGGCATCCAAGTTGCGAGGAGCATTGGGAGGAATATGAGGAGTTGTCTGGGATGGAGGAAATTTGGATGGAGAGATGGAAGGAGATTGGTAGATAGGATATGTGGACATGTGCCGTTGTTGATTTTGACTAGGGATGCTTGGATGTTGGATGAAAGGCTGAGTAGGATAAGATGGGGGATGATATTTTGGGATATAAGGTCCCAAAATGGATTTGCTGGGTAACGGAGATGCGCTGAAAGACTTTGGGACATAGGGACCCAAAATGGATGGGGAGGATGAAGGAGGAATATGATAGGTTGTCCTCAGTTGTAACGATGGAGGAGGAGGAATTGCATTGTGGGCTCTAAAAGATGTTTTGTTAGTTTTGAATGGATGTTTGAACTTTGCCTTAGCTGTACCAACATTTCTGGATGAAGTACCTTTCGCTGATGTGGAGGGAGTGTCCTCTTCTGGTGTGCAACCAATTCCATAGCCTTTTGGATGTTTCTTGCCTTGAATGGGCTGTATATTTCCCTGTTCGTGAGTGCCAAGGCCTTTGCCTTGATAGTTCCATCTTTTCAGCATTTTATCCAGACAAGGATATTTTTGACTTGGGGTGAATGACAAACAGCCATTTTCTGGTTCTCTGATGGAAGATAGGAAGCTGATTTCTTCTTCTTCAAGTGGTTTGCCTTTGACAAATGTTAGTTTTCCAAGTGGATAGAGTGACGACAGTTGGACAGTTTGGTTAGGAGGATCCTCAAGAGGAGAGGATAGGATGTTGGGATTTTGACTAGGATTGGGGGATGGTATTGGATCTTCAGTTGGAGAAACTAGGATGATAGGATCTTGGATTGGAGGAATTGGGATTGTAGGATTTTGGATTGAAGGTGATGGAGGCAATAGAACATGCGATGGGGGAAGTAAAGGGGTTGGATCTTGATGTTCTTCTATAGATATTTCAACATGCTTTTGGTCCAGATCTTGACACGATGGGGTTTGTTCAGATAGAGGATTAGGGGATATATGGATGGACTCTTCAGAGGGAGTGGATAGAAGGATTGGAGACTCTGCTGCTGGGGTGTCTGGAAGAAGGAAGAACTCTTCAGATGGTATGGATAAAAGGATGGAAGATCTTTCAGCTGCAATGGTAGGAAGAGGGATGAACTCAAGAAGCTCATTAGGTATGCTTTGGATAATGCTAGGAGGAGATGATTCTGGGGATTGGATGGAGACTCCAGATGGAAGGGACTCAACAATGATAGGAGATGGAAGAGGATCAATGGTTGGGATGTATGGAAGATAGATAATAGATGGGAGCACTGGATGGGCCTCATCAATGATGGCTTCACATGAAGGATTGCTTGGCTTTTCAATTTCAAGCATGGGTTTTGCCATTGGCTCTTCCTTGGGTTCTGTTATTGGTTTCCTTGGAGACTTTTGTGGTGAAGAAGGTTTGGAAGGTGGAGGAGATGGGGAGCTTGGATGGTCTTCGCATGAAAGTGGGGTTTGTGCTTGGGTAGACGTTTGCGAAGGAGGAGAAAAAGAAGGGAACACCCATGAAAAAGATGACTTTGAAAAGGGAGCTTTGGGTTTTGCTTGAGGTGATGATGGTGCTGAAGAGGCAGGGCTAATGGCTTGAGGTATAGGTTTTGGAGTGGGTTGAGGGATGAACTCTGCTGGTGGGGAAAGATTTTTGGTAATGTGGTTTGGAAGAGAGGATGGTGGTTTGAGACAGGATGGAGGATTGGGGTTTGGAGCAGAAGATGGTGGTTTGGGAAAGGATAGAGGTTTGGTGAAAAGGATGGGAGGACTAGAATCTTGGATTTCAAAATTTTTTGGAGGATGGGAAGATGGAGGCCTTAGATAGGGGAAGTAGCGTGAAGCATTTCTAAGGGATGATGGCGATGGAGAAATGACCATAGTAGAAAGTGGAGGCCTGAAAGGAGCATATGGAAGAGGTGTAGGTTGAAGAGAAGGATAAGTTGGGGATGGATAAGATACTGGGGTTGCTTTTCCAAGGACATGAAAAGGAGTGCTAGCCTTGCCAAGGACATGAAAGGGAGTGCTAGGAGATAAGCGTGAAGGTATGGTTGGCTGGATTGGAGGAATGATGGAACGCTGGGGGTTGCTTGGAGGAAACTGGCTGAAATAAGCATCATGGTCTACAAGACCTTCATCATCATTAGGATCGATTGGTGGGAGAGGAGAGATATCATAACCAAACTCATTATAGATTTGAGACATGCTGACTTTGCGAATGAGTTGGATAAGGAGGAAGGATGAAGATGGTTTGGAAGACTAAGACTCAGATTGGGATGACTGACGGAAGCAGACGGTTTTCTAGAAGAAGACAGACAAAGGGATGGGAGATGACCAAGTTTTGGGATGGCTGCTCTGATTGTCCTTCGAACCAAGTTATAGATCTGCTTGATGTTTTTCCATTGGCAAAGGATTTGATAAAAGCAATCTTCACAAAGGACAAAGCAAATTTGTGAGATACAAACAAGATAAAAGATTCTGATAAATGCTTTGAAAGTGTATGTTTGACAAATGTTTTCACGGGTCTTTGACTGTCAAGCACTTCAAACAGATCTACCTAAGGAAGGTGAGTATCAAAATCGCTTGCCCACAGCTTGGTATCCCCTAGAAGGGAATACAAATGGTGAGTAATCTTGAGGCGACCCGGTAAACCCCTTGGAATCGGTCCTTGCACAAGGATTTTGATACTTTCGGATGTAGATAGGGTAGCCTTTAGTTTATCAGGTTGCTAATGATTCCGTGGTGTCTCCATACCCGGTTATGCTGATCATCCGTGACTCACTTAAGAGCCTTGCCAATTATGCTGGGGGAGAGGAATGTTTACCATCCCCAGACACGTGTTTGGCACGAACGCCCGGCGATTAGGAGATGTAAGCGATTCTTTTGGTATTCGCTTATTTGTATACCGGCCGGGGGGGATACCGGTTTGAGGTCGTTCTCCGAGGAGGAAGTGCTTCTCCTTGGACAGGCCTCGCTAAAAGTAGAACAGGTGAACTTGTCCAAGTTCAAATGTTCCACGTTGCTTACTCTAACAAGGATTATGCATGAATTGAAAAACTCCTACATGCACATCAAGCAGATTTTGTTCATTTTCCCAATTTGATTAAGTGATGTTTGAACTTTGAAATGAAGACACTCGTGATTAGATTTTGATTTGTTCTTTTTCTCAAAATGTAAATGCTTTGAACGGTTTGCAAGTTCTTTCCTTTTGTGCATTCAAGATTGAGTTTGATTTTCAAATTGACAATGACATTCTAGGACCTAAGTTCATTTCCTTTAATGTCATTCAAGATTTTGTTTGACCTTTGCTGTAAATAAAAGAAGTGAAAAACCAGTCCCAAGCAACTCAAGACAAAAACCAAAAGCGACACTGTCCAGCTTATAGGCGACGCTGGAAAGTGCAAAGGTGACATTTAATTCCTACAGGTGACATTCTGTACCTCAAAAGGCGACATATAAAAAGACTAGAGACGTGATTTCTTTTGTTACAGGCATGATTTAATTACAAGAAGGCGATAGAAGAGAATTCTGGAACGTAACAGAAGTTGCCGACAACAGGAAATTCTTAGTTATGCAGGCGTGAAAACAGAGTTCACAGGCGTCATTTCTTTCCTCAAAGGCGTGATTTAATTGCACGAAGGCGTGACTGAATTCCTTGTAGGCGACATTTCTTTTGTTGAAGGCGACATTTCTTTGTTTGAAGGTGACATTTAATTGCTGTAGGCATCATTTCTTTTCATGAAGGCGACATTTCTTTATTTCCTGCAAAAAAAAAGCATATAAAGTATAGTTTCATCAAAATGATTGTGGTTTTTGTCCCACCGGGCGTGCCAGAATGTAGACTAGGATTTGTGAGTGCACCTAAACCTGTTTTGAAGGCCAAAGACAAACAAATGTCATAGCATATAATCAAATCAAATTTAAAGGTAAACAAACTAAAATCAAAGCCACCTCAGTTTAAGCTTAAAACGGATGCACCCATGCACCGTTTGATATGCTTAGATATAGAGGGATGTGGGTGTGCAAACTCAAGCACTTGGAGCATGCAAGATAAATGATTTGAGGATCAAGAAGACCCAAAATGACACAAAATAGGTATGAGGAACCTATTTTGCCTCAAAAGGCCTCAAGAACACACAAATATGCAAAGCTAAATGATGAACTAAGATTAAAACAAGAAATGAATCTATGTTAATCCATTTAAGCTAATTTAGATGTGATTTAAGCTTGAAAATGATCTAAAATGATGAGCTTATGCTTATGCTAAAATGAAAATGACATTATAACTTTGCTATTGAGTTTGAGAGTTGAGAGATGATTTGCCTTAGGAAGTGAGGGTATTTATAGGATTTCTAAGGCTTGGGGTAGGAGGAATGAATGGCCAGGATTGAAATCCTTAAGAGAGGCCAAGATTCACTCAAAGGGAAGCACATGGATTGTGCTAGTTCTCAGCCAATCAGGAGGTGACACATGTCACAAGGTGAGTGGATGAAGGGAAGGGCAAAAAGGAGTCAACAAAGGGGGCTCCAAGCTCATAACTCTCCAAATAAATGCTTGTAAGAGCAATGAATGGGCTTTAAGAGGCTTTGAAGACTTTGGGGAAGCAATAAATGCTTTGTGGTTGAGATATTTGGAAGGAAAGACTTTGCTTTGGTTTAGGAAAGTCTTAAGCTTGGTTAGGATTGCACAAAGGTTTAAGGGTAGGATTAGGATTAGATTAGGACAAAGAAAAGGATTAGGATGGGTGAAGAGGGTGGATTTGAGAAGATTCTAGAAGAGTCTAGATTTCTCCTTAGTTTCATGGAATAAAAGTTATTCATTCCAAAAGCTTAAGTTTTAGGAATATTTATTAAAATATTTTCAATAAATATGGAAATTAAATATTTAACCTTAATTAAATATTTAACCTTGGGATTAGGGTTAGAAAAGATGGGTTTAGCCTTTTAATCAAAATTAAGAAGGGATTAGAAGATTTTGGAAGAGGTTAGTGGTCTTAAGGAAATTGGCCAAGTTTGGGATAAAAAATAAATTAAAAATAAATTAATTTATTTTTGAAGGTTTTTTGGTCAATTTATTAATTAAATAATTAATAAATTAGGGATAATGTCCAAATGACATTTTTAGGCTAGATTCCTTAATTAAAGATTTTTAATTAAGAGAGAGGGATTTAATGGCATAAAAATAAATTAATTAATTAAATAAATAATTAATTAATAAATGATGATGTCATCAAGGATTTTCAGAAAACAAAAATAATTTATTTTCTGAAGGATTTTTCGGTGTCTATAGATAAATTTGATCAAATCGAACTAAAGATAAGGTTATTGATATAAGATGAAAGATATATAAATCATAGAACTAAGGTAGATTACCAAGAAAGATTATGCCCCAAGGTTGAATTAGAAGAAAAGAAGTGGGGTGAAAGCAAATGGAAGATAGAAGTTTGGAAGAAATGGAAAGAAATGGAGAGAAGAAAGAGAATTTGCCTCCAGAAAGAAGATGCCCCAAAATCAATCAATTGTTTAAGATAGGGAATTTTGATTGAGATCACGAAAGAAGATAAGGAAATGAAGATCAAATCGTGACCACAGTTGACTGAAAGTCCACAAGAAAGATGAAGGAAACCCTCTCAAACTCATAATGCAGCCTAAAAGTGCAAATTGAACATGAAGTCTAAATAATGCAAGCTACATGAAAATGCAAAGGTGTACTTGCATGGGTAACATAGGTTTTTTGTGTTCACCATTCATTAGAGAATGTAAGAGAACTTATTTTCATCATTGGGCCGTTATTACTGGACATCGGACAATCACACAATCAACACTAGTCACAAACACAACTATGAAGATATGAATGTGATTAATATCAAATTGGAATGTGGAAAGATTCTAACATGAGCATCAAAAGACATAAAGGTCAAGATGAATACAATGTTAGCTTGCCCAATTTAATCTAGCAAAACCACGCTTGCATCAAGGCATAAATGCTAGGATGACCATGAGAACGATTGTGCAAAAGCTGTCAAGGATGATGCCTTAAAGCTCCTAAGTGTGTCAAGGAGATAACAAGAGACACTAAAGAGGTTCAAGATGACACCCACAAGCACAAAGCAAATAAAAACATGCCCCATGCCCCAAGTCCTCTAGCTATGCATCACAGAGAGACTTGTTAGACAAGGATACTCAATGAAAATCAATATCAGTCAGCACATAAAGAAAAGATCATGACATATCTCAAGCATTAAGTGTTGCATTTAAAAATTTTAAGTGTGTAAACTGATATTGAGTTCCAAGAATAAGGATCGAATGCTTGCTAGTAGGTAAGATCACATGACCAAACTGGATAAGACCAAACTGATAAGTGTTGAAAAACACTCGATGTTGGGGGTTGTGTTGAAAAACACAGTTGGGTTGGTGGTGAAAAACACCATTTGTGAGGTGTCCTAAAGACAAGCATATCCAAGAGACCAACGCTAACATAGTGATGCCTCCTAGACAAAGACAAAGACCAATTCCAAACCAAGGTGATAAGGATAAGGCATGATGGAGAAAGGCTAAGTGTCGAGGACGCATGCTAAGAAATAGGGGTGCAAAGGTCTCAAGTAGTGCCTATTTCTAGGTTTTCACCATTTGGAAGAATTCTAGGCGACCATTTTAGGGTGCATACAATTACCACCCACTTTAATCTTAAGGTTTCTTTAAGATCCCATGAGAGATCAACTTCAACACAAACCCTTTTTTGAGGGTGAGTGTTAAAAAAATGGTCATGTTCAAGATAGACCACTTTGCCAAGATTTTGTGCAATGGTTTGAATGAAAGTACAACAAGGAAAGGGAAGGAATCAACCCACAAAATAACCCTAAGCTTCTTTTCATTAGAGACTATAAATTCTTGAGACCATCACTAAAAAACAAAAGGGAAAATCTAACAGTCCATGACCCATGAGTGAAGACAGCTTCAACATGGATAGGGTTGGAGAACCGAAACAAAAAAAACCCTTTGGTGGGGTTTTGAATGTTTGTCAAGCCAAACCCAATGAAGAGTCTAGGATTTGGAAACCCAATCTTTGAACATACTTTCAGGAGGGGTTCTTCCCACAAAATAACCTATCAAAGTGTGTCTCTCTAGCCAAGCACATGCATGATCAAAATCTTGAACATGAAGTACTACATCAGGAGATGGCATACCTTGAAAAATACCTTTAGTATGAACTTACAAGGTCACTTTATCAGAGCTTACATGAGTATCCATCACCACTCTAGTACCAACAAAAACTATTGAGATAAAGGTGCCCAGAGCCATTAAATATCAAGGCTAGTCCTAGAGTAAATGTGGTATGAAAGGACAACGAAAAAATGTACAATAGAAATGGACAACACTAAATTATAACAGATCCCTTGCACACAAAATTTCATCCCAGTATCTCTTATCCTTGGAGAGAATACGAGAAATAGGACATAGATAATAAGCACCTCTTTAAATACTTCCCTGGAAGAAGTACCGAGAATTTCTGATTCCTAACTATCACTTTAGTTATTTTTTGAACAAAAATTCTTCTGATTAAATTTTTTTTAAAATGAAACATATAAATCTCTACATAGATGTCATACATTATGAGATAATTTAATCAATATAGTAGATGTTTTGATCATTTATAGTGATGACTAATATTGTTACAAATAACTTACGCTTATGAAAACCCTTCATTTTGTACATTTTATTTTCTATTTGTGAAACTTTTACCCACAACCTCTATTACTACCTTGTAAAAATCTCTTCTTCAATTAAATTTTACCATCAACGGTGGCTATTTTCTTGCTCTTATAGTATCTTTTCATTCCTAACATCTCATGTCACTCTTGTGTATTGCCTTCTCAGCTCCTATATCAATACACTAGTTACTATTTAGAGAATGAGATTTACTTGTGTACTTGGAGAGGCCACCAATATTTAAAATGAATTTGAAATATTACTCATAATATTTATGTATTAGTATCATGTTATTAGATTGAATAAATAATAATAGTCAATTAAATAAATATTTAATTTTTTTTATGTGTGATAACACTAATTCTTCATCACTCATATGTAGATGCAATAATTTCCTCCACATGTACAAGATTTTTTCATGTCCTCAATATTTAACATTTGGTTCAATGTATCTTCAGCTTCCCTCAATTTTTCTACACTACTTCATAAATTGATAGTGAAATCCTTCTACTTGCACAAGATTATGGAGATTAATTTTACATCTCTTAACTTCTACTTGGTTATTGATTTTCCATTGATATGGTACAATTAAAGAACATTAAAAAAATTCTTCACCTATTTAGCTAGCTATTTCAAAAAAATATGATATTACCCACTTGATAGTATAACTAGGATACTTCGGATAATAAATATATTATAATCTAGGTGGAACTCTTAAGGATTAGATTATGTTAGGCCACTTGTTAGCACATTGCTTCATAAATATTGGGATATCATAAGGACATAAATGGCTTGAATCTATGTGGAAATTATTGAACTTTGATAATTACTTTCAACCTTAATGTCATATTATGTATGTATGTATATGTATATTTATTCATGTATGTATGTATGTATATATGTATGTACATATCTATGCATATATGTGTATGCATAATACTAATAGATGACATCCAAAGATAGAGATTGCAAAATATAAATGACACAATTGAAGGTTTTTTCATGATGTTTCCACACATGCACATAACTTCATCTACATTCTCATTTGAAAAACTATTCATTAGGATTCCTCTTGGACCTTAAATTAGTGGTATTAGAGATATCAATATTTATTTTCCTATTATATAATATAATATTATTTTATTCTTAATTTTGAACCACAAGATCCATCAAATTATCTTATTTTAGACATGTTTGGATGGAAAATGAATACGCTACAATCTATATGTTTATTAAGATAAAATTTCAAAGGCTTGTTGTGGGGGTTGGTATATATTTTCATGTGAGAGTTGGTCACTTATGTATAGAGAATGTGGAGGTTACTCTAGGAGATTGTTGGAGGTGGTCAATTTGTAGTAGAAAAGATTCCACGAAGAAGGAGAGGGGAGTAGAGAGTATTTGGAGGAGAATAAGAGAAAACAAGAAGAGGACACACTCAGTGGAGGATGACAAGTGTCCCAACTAAGTGCTGGAAGAGGAAAAATAAGGGAGGGGGATGAGGAATTTTTTTTAGTGACCTTGATGTCCATATACTACCATATCTAGTATGTCCATTAAAAAAAAAATGAGGCATATGAAGGGAGGGAGATGAGGAAGTTTATTTAGTGATCAAAGAAAGCATATGGAAGAAGAATTGACCTTCAGAATGAAAAAGATGGAGTGGGGAAGTTCATCAATCATTTGAATATTGCAATGACCAAATAAAAATTATGAGAAAGCATACAAGCTAGAAAAAAAGGGTTTGAGTGTAGAGAGTTAATAGTTCAGAGTTAATGAGGTTTGAAAGAGAGTAGGGGAAAATGAACCCAAGTTGTTATGAATGTGCAGAGAGAGAAGGGGGCCACTAAAAATCCATCTACTTAATTACTAATTTGCAGACTTGATTAAGTTATTTGTTGCAACCTATGTGTTTATTTGATAATCGAGAGTCTCTTTTATCTTCTGAATTTTCAAACTGAAGTAGAAGTAGGAGAGAGATTTGTTTGCATCATAGACTAATGTTAATAAGGTGGTGAATATTAATTCATCATCTATCCTGTTGGGTATCCTAAAGTTTTTCAAGGTTTTAAGTCCAATTCCTGGTTTAGGTCTCCATGCGAGTGTTTTTCCTGGACTAGGGTTTGTAAAGTGTCGAGAAAATGGTCTTGACATGTTCAGGAAAACCCTTACCCTAGGTCTTGTCTTCCAAAATGTTTCCAATTCGTTTCCAAACTTCATGTGGCCTTCTTGTTTCTTTTTCTTGGTTACCTTTAAATCACTTAAGTTGCTATTTGCACACATGCTTATTTGCCCCTAGTGTTCGCTGAATCGGGAAATGTATTATCAAAGGTCAAAACAATCTGGCGATTCAGCGAATGAGTCATGTTCATGTTCATTATTAATATCAGTCGCCAGTTCTCTAGATCCTCCAGCGGTTATCCCAGACATCCAGTGAATTGGTGAATGCATTAAAGCCAAGCTTTTAACCCTTTGTTCGCTAAGTCTCCAAGTGTTTCGGTGGTTTCATTTTCCTTTCCGAGAACTAGCGAATGGCGGTTATCTCCAGTTCTCGCAATATTTGGCGGTCTTTTGAAACAATCTAGCGATTCAGTGAATGCTCTGTGTTCACTTGTTCTCAGAATCTGGCGGTCAAGGGTCGTTTCAACTAGAGAATTAGCGAATACCATGGATTGCTTTCACGATCAACGGCCCTATTTTAATCTCAAAATATCTGTGGGTCCTGCATATTTGATCTGGCGAATGAGCGACTAAATGAAAATAATGC
Organism: Chamaecyparis obtusa; assembly: GCA_027943335.1. Taxonomy (NCBI): domain Eukaryota; kingdom Viridiplantae; phylum Streptophyta; class Pinopsida; order Cupressales; family Cupressaceae; genus Chamaecyparis; species Chamaecyparis obtusa. The sequence goes on along the minus strand of BSBK01004397.1, from coordinate 173,839 downwards.
TATCCTCTAAATTTGGCAGTTCTGATGGTTTGCCCAAAAGATTTCAGCGGAGATAAGTTTTCTCACATTCGCTTATTCTCAGAATAAGTTGGTGACATGCTAAACCATTTAGCAATTCAGCGAAGCCTTTGGTCGCCGGTTCTCTTAATAAAAAGGTAAAGGTTAAAACAATCTGGTGAATAAGTGAATCAATGGATGATAAGTTTTAAGGTCTCAGTCGCTTATTCTCGAAATGAAATTTTCAATGATATAGAGTATTTGGAGAACTAGCGAATGCTCTTTGTTCGCTGATTCTTAGAATTAAATGGTTAAGGGTTTTGATATTCAGAGAACAAGCAATAGCCATCGATTGATGAAGATCAACGGTCAATCTGGAATCCTGATATAAAGTGATGGTTAAGGAAAGATTCAGCGAATTAGAGATTAAAGGAGTTCGCCAGTTCTCCAGACAGTCAAGCGGTTAAGTATATCTTTTAGCGAATGCGTGAACCCTTTGTTCACTAGGTCTCTAGGAAAATTGACCGTCAGTCATAACATTAAGAGAATGGGAGGTGGCTTTGTTCGCTAGTTCGCCAAATGGTAATTGCAGGTTAACTGTGTAAGCGAATGCTCTTTGTTCACTGATTCGCGAAATGCATGGATGGTTAAGGATAGGATTCCGAGAACCCGCGAAGCTAATAGTCGCTAGTTCTCCAGATTTGAACCAGGGTCAAACAAGGATTCAGAGAACTAGCAAAGCCAGTGGTCGCCAGTTCTCTGGTTGCTAGCTAGGGTTAGCATTCTATTCAGCGATTAAGAGAAGCCATTAGTCGCTGGTTCGCTAAATGGGCTCAGATGGAAAAGGTCATAAAGGGAAAAGAAAAAGGACCGTTGCCACATAGATAAAGTACTTTGTCGATATGGACATAAAACCAGTAAGCCATCAAATCAGCTTCAAGAAGAAAGATTGCATGACGCAAATAGTTTTCAAGTATAGAATCATGATCATTCCCTCTTCACCTTGTTTTCAAGTAGTTTAATCTATCTGTCAACATCCGGACATGGCGAGCTCGAAATTTGAAATCTGAGGGTACATGAAATTGAATATGGGATCCATTAAGGAGATTTGCATTAACTATGGTAGTTGCACACCTTGGATTCATATCGATAAATAAGTTGAAGCTCATTGTTTATTTATTCAATCTCAGTTGTCAAGAGTTTCTGTTTGTCCAGAGAATTTCTGAGCATAAAGCATTTGAGATACAGAGAATTCAAGGTGTTTCTGTATCAAGGATGAGTCAACCTGAGAAGAGTGCAGCGTCTTCCAATAGTGAGGCCAAGTCCAAAACTGGTGAGGACAAGAATAAGCCTAATTTTTCAGATGAATTCCTAAAACTGTTGCCGGGCTCTAGTCAGAACAAGAGGGCTGCTGATGACGTGTTTGAAGATCTTTTGGAATGGTGTAGAGACCCAATCACTCCAGAATTCATAGGTTATGCCATTTTCAACTTCTTTTACAGCAATAAAAATAAGCATGTTCTTGTCTGTAATGGTTGGGTGTTAGGATTAGGAAAAATGGTTGTCCCTGACGTTTTCCTAGATATTGATTTAATTGTTGCCCTAGCCAAAAGGTATGACCCTATCTCAAGGACAATTAGAAAAGAAGACCAATCACCCTTAGTTACTCTTGATAGGGGATCTTTTATGAAAGCTTTTGGTCTATACACATCCTTTTCCACTGAGATTGATTTAAACAAAGAAAAGGCAAGATACAGAAGCAATGTAGGGTTAGTAAAAGACCAGTTGGTTAAGCATATGCCAAAATAGGACAAATACATAGCCCCCCTTCCTGCTAACATGAATGCCCCATACCAGTTCAAACCCCTCCATCATTATATGAGATATACTTGTTATGCATTATGTAGAGTTTTGGGAATGGATGGGAATGCAGAATTTTTACCAGCTGACTTGCTAATGATCATCTTGGATATTCAAAATCCTTTGGTAAACACTGACTATGATTACATTCAGTATGTGATTGATAGGATGCATCAAGGGCTGATGTCTATCAAAGAAAGTAAAAGTCCTATTGAGTTCATGCATTATTCTCTATTAATGCATTTGATTCTATTTTTCAACATCAACAGTTTTGATGCAAACATGTTAAAACCAAGGTTCACTTTCAAGGATTAGCACAACCCAGTGCAGTTGTGGGTGAGGATATGGAATTCTACCTCTAATGAAGCAGATTTTTGTGTTTTTCAGAATTTCATTGTCTATCCAATTATCAGGATGCTAGGCATTAATGTCACCAGGATATCTCCTAGAGTCCTCAGGCTTTTAAGACCACTGCAGTATGTGGATAAGTGGCATGGAAATCATAATTGGGGTGATTTCTACTTAGGAGATAATTCCACCATTATCAGAGTTTATGGTTGTCCCCAACCCCCACATTTATTACCAAAGTATGTGCCTCCGAGATTGGCTTGTTTGGAATTTTTTTGGCAACTAATGTGTACAGATAAAGAGCTTCTGGCCCCTCACAGAAAGGGTACATTCACACCCAGGAAATTCAGGGTAGGTGACTTCCTGATAGGAAAGAGGGCTTTTCCTCAAATCAGTGCATGGTTACAACAATTCAAAATGGTTACTGGTGCTTGTAGGCACATAGATCCTGAGGACTTCATCAAGATTGCCAGGATGACTTACATCCCAAACATTGGTGTGATCAAGGAGCATGAAGGTTTAGATGAAGAAGATGTGATCAGAAACATCTTAGATGAAGATGAGGTTAAGAGGAGATGGTACAGGTTCTTTGATTTAGTAGATTTGTCCAACCAGTTGAAAGCATCTCAGATTCCTTTTGAGGGTTTTTTCCCTGATCTTCCTTATTTGAAGAAGATTGATGGGATGATTGAAAAGTATGATACTTTGGCAAATCAATTGGAAGGCTTGATTGATCAGAATGAGCCAGAGAAGAAGAAATAGAAAGATTATTCATCTTCTGATGAGGAAGAATTCACTGATGAGTCACAAGAAGAGGATAGTCCTCCATAGGTTGAGAGACCACCAGTTGTTGATCTCACTCAAGATCAACCAGAAATAAGGGATATCTCAGAGCCACCATTGAAGAGACAGAGGCTTGAGGAAGGTGAACCTTCAAGGCATGTGAGACAAAGAAGGGAAATTGATAGAGCATCTACTCTTGTACCAGGTGATAGGCCATACCATCATCAATTGAGGAAAGCAATAAGAGTAGGCAAGAAAATAGCCATTGAGCAGGAAAGCAGAGAAAAGTCCTTGTGGTTAGAGAAGGATATCAGAGAGGTTTATCAAGAGGAATTCTTGAGTGATGATCAGTTCATTAAGACTGATGAGTTCAAGAGTTTTCTCATTTGGAACAAGCAGCAAGAAGTAAAGAAAGCTCTGCCTGAAGGTATGGAGCCAAGTGAAGAAACTTTGAGAGCTCTTGCTTCATATGATCCTAGCCTTGATCCCATAATAGTGGATGAAGCCAGAGAATTGGTTAAATCAAGTGGAATGTTGTTAGCCCCAGGATGGGATCTGACTTCTGCATTCCTCATTGATCAATTGAGAAAGCAACCAGAGGGTAGCCTATCATATGAAGTTCACATTGGTGACATGATAAGAGGAAGTGGCTATGACCCTAAGTCCCAAGCTGTTGCAATGTGGTCCATGGCTCCCAAAACTCAAAAGCCATCTCTATTGAGTATAGAGGATAAGATGGAGGGGAATAAGATTATATGGACTGTACAAAATACAACAAACCTTGAAGTCTCCAAGGCAGTAACTTATTGGGCTAATCTGAATGAAGCCAAGACAGCTCAGTTGTCAGAAAGATATGCCAAATTGTTTGAAAGTTCAAGCATGGTAGCCAAGGACAGAGATTTGAAAATGATGAGGATCAAACAGTTGGAAGATGAGCTGGCAGAAATAAAGGTCAAACTTGAGGAAGCTTCAAAAATAATTCCTCCTCCTCCTTTGCAAGTTGAGGTACCTGTTCAGATAAACTTGGAAGCACCTGAGGGACCTGTTGAAGACTTGGAAAAGGTGAAATTGGATGCATCCTTGGACACTATAGCCAAAATAGTGCAGTACAGGCAGGACAAAATAAAGGACAGGATGGATGTAGTTCATAAATCAGTCAGCCTATTACATCAGACCAATCAAAAGGTGAATGACTATTTAGCCACCTTGGAGCCACTCTATAGTATTTGGTCTGGGAGGAATTTATTGTTTGATAAGCTTGACAGTTTACAAGAACACAGGCTTGATATCCCAAAAGTAGTAACTGATGTGTTTGAAAGGATTGGCCTAATAAGTGCAACATCAAAGTTTTTCAAAGGAAAGTCAAACCAAATAAAGGCTAAGTTAGCCATGTTTGATAAAGATTACAACAAGTATTTGCCCCCGGTATATGATGACAATGGAAATGTGGTTAAGCTGGAAGATTGGAAGTTGTCAATGGGTCAGTTGGTAATCAATCAAGATGCCTTCCTAAAAGATAATAAGGCTTTGGATGTGGAAGGAACTAACAATATGATTGATAGTTTATTCAAAGTTGAAAGTGACTGCATCAAATTTATAGCAGAAGTTAAAAATGTGACTGATTCTACATGGGAACGGCAAGTCAACTTATTACAGGAGCTGTAGAGTTACGACTGGCCATCTGATGATGATGTGGCAGCTTGGGAAAAGTTAATCACAAAGAAGAAGAAGAAATCGGTTATCCAGCTGACAGAGGAGGAAGAAGAATAGATCGCACTTGGCACCTGATCCAGAATTTGAGGGAGAGCGTGTTCAAACAGAGAATGATGTAAATTAGCCTGTAATGACGGTCATCATTCATATGACAAACTTGGTAATTGCTCTGAAAATATCTACAAATAAAGGTGCCAGCTGCGGAAGTTGTTCAGAACTGAAAAATACGCCTTGCTATCTTTATTAAATATCTTTTTGTTTGTATTTTCTTTTGTTTTCTAGTGCAAATTTCTATCAGCCATCTGAAGCTTGTTGCATCCTTTCGAGGATTCCAGGATGGTTGATTAGTATAAATAGAGAGTTTCTATTGATGATCGAGGTTGGAAAATATTTTGTAAAGGAGAGGTCTGAAATATAGAACCTGATTTTCTATGAAATCAAGGGAGATTGTACGAATGCATTTTATCAATTAATACAAATACACTGGAGTTCTGTTACTATCATTTGATTGTCTTTACATGTGGAGTGTTTTAGTTTCTTTATGCATTTAAATTGTAAGACAGTTTAAATACATCTTTCACAAGGTGAATGTAGGGGTTGAGCTTAAGTATCTTTCAAGGAAAGAGTAAAATCTTAGGGGAGGTCTCTAGGAATTGAATATCTATATGTGGATTTGATGACAGGTGTAGGAATGGAAACAATGATATGTTAGGCATGTTATTTGAGTTTCATTGTATTCGCTTTAATAGATATATGTGAAGGTAGAGTTCGACTCTGATGCCCAGCGGATAAGGGACTGGTTTTAGATCCACTTACATTGGTTTACCATCCAATATATAATTGATTGAAATTTTACTTTATATGCATAATTTCCAGACTTGAGTCATATTATGACAAGTTCATAAATATGTATTTCAGTGTTTTGAAGAAGCAATAAACGAGGTTGACCCTTCCCTGAGTTTAACTCTAAAAGGAAGAAGGATGAATATCCTTAAGCCATTGTATCGTGTTGTAGTTTTCATAATCTATATCATGATGTTGTGTATCAGGATGATTTGGGTTATACTCAGAGTTTTAGCAACTTATTGAGTTGGATTTTGAAGGCAGTAACATAGCAGTGAAGGAGCAAGTTCTCAATTCAGAGCTCAGCTGAATGTTGAATTGATAGAGGTACACCCGCTTGAGTATATATTACTCAAAGTGAAGAAGGTCTTAACCTTAATACCTTAGTAGTTTGTAACTTGCTAGGTTACAGCCATTGGGATTATTTGAGTAATTGATTAATCTGCAGGTTCAAACACTAACATATCCGATATCTACAACTATTATTAGTTACCATCTCTAGAAATTTAGATTAGATAGAAATTCAATTTAAATGAGTTAAATTAATGATAATTTAATAAATTCCTTATTCAAATCTATTAGATTTCCACAATCCATATGTATGCTATAGTAGTTTCTGGATTCGATTGTGTAGAATTTTTTACCATCAACATTTCAGATCATACTACATGATCAATGATCAGGATGTCAGAGAGAAAGAGCAAGAGGAACATGATTAAATTCCTTATTATTAAATAATTCTAATTTATTTATATTTATTATAGTGAAAAAAATACTAATCTATATCATGATTAGAGGATTCTATCTTTATATACTTCTAATCATAAACAATAAATGGTTTGAATTAAAATAAGAGTATCGATATACTTTATCTCTTGTCTATTTATATTTCCTATTATTGGTTTATGTTGGCCATATTTTGAATACAAAAACTAATTAATTTTCATATATGTTTCAGCCCAAGAAAATTTGGCATTTCTTTTGAATTGGTTTAAAAAATTTCTAGAATTTTGAAATGCAAACTTCTACATAACAGGAGAGAGCTATGCAGGTATAAATCTTAGCCTTTTTAAATTTCATTCTTTTAAAGAAAATTGGTATAATTATGCTAGTTCAGTTGATTAATGTTTTATTTAAAAGAAGAGATAATTGAAGTATATTTTTAGGCATGATAATTAAGCTCATACTTATAGCTTATTACAGGGCACTGTATACCTCAATTGGCAACTCTTGTGCTAGATTACAACAAAAAGCCAAGCATCACACCTATCAACCTTAAAGGAATCATAGTATGTTTAGCAATTTTTTTTTCCCTTGAGAATATTATCTATATGTGATTTAATATCCCTTATAAAATATTATCATTACATGTAATGTTCATGACATCTATTTAAAATTGCAAATGGTTGCAGATTGGAAATCCCTATGTTGACATTGATATTAGTATGAGATTAGTATAAACAATGATGAATATCTATGGTCGCATGGATTGATTTTAGATGAAACTTATCAATTGACACAAACTATATGCAATAATTATAGATTATGGATACAGAAATATGTTAATTAGAATATGTCTGAAGTTTGTAGTAATATATCCCACAAAAAGATCAAGGAAATGGGGAATATTAATACATATGATGTTACCTCAAACACAGACATTCAGGCTTCAAGGAGTAAGTCCATTAAACTATGATATGAGAAATACAATTTTATTGAATATTTTTTATATTAATAAGGCATGTGTTTAATTATAGTCTAATCAATATTTGGTATCCAATAGGTTATATTGGAAAAAATTTAGAAAAATTTAAATGTTGAAAATGAAATCAATCTGTGTGCAACCATTACCATAGGTACATACTGTTGGGTATTTTCTTAGTTTTCTGAGGTTTTTGTTCAAATTTTGGTTTAGTCACCCTACAAGTGTTTTTGTCTGGTCAAGGATTCTTAAAATTCATCAAAATGGCTATAACCAAGTTTGGAAACCCTTTCCCTAGGTCTTGTATTTTAGAAGTCTTGCTCATTTGTATAAACCCTTAAGTTGGCTCTAGTTCTTATGTTTCATCATTACTTTTTTCCACTTAAGTGATCAGATCATGCACGTGATTATTCCCATTAGATGTTCGCTGAATCGTGTAATGTTATTTCATGTCTCTAAGATATTCAGCAAACCCATGAATGTATTAAAACCATGTTATATGTCACCTTGGTCACCAAGTCTCCAAGTTTCCCATTGGTTACTTCAAACTTTGCGTGAATCAGTGAGTATGTTGTCTCATGTTCGCTTAATATCTGGTGGTCTCATGTAAACTCTCAATGACCTAGCATGGTGATGATCTCTCATTCTCAGAATCATGCGGTTAAGTCTTATATCGTTCAACAATCTAGCGAGCACTGTTGATTATTTGAAGATCTACAGTTGTGTTTTAATCTCAATGTGTTTGGGTCCTGCATGAAAGGATTTGGTGATTTGGTGACTGGGTAGTTGCATCAGTGTCCTCTAAGTTTGGTGGTTCTAACATGTTAGTCCATTTTCCAGTCATTGCAAAATCTTATGAAAATGGCCTAAATCCATAGTGTTTCATGGTGTGTGCCCTTAGCCCCTGGTAGTTCATTGTGTCACCTTGCTCTAGTCCAAAACAAATGTGCTGAATCGCAAAACCCAGGAAGTTATTCAAGTTCTAAGGTCTGCAGGAAACAAAATTTCAAAAATTTGCCTCAGTGTCAAAAACCCATAGTATTTTTGAAAATCCATGATGTTTTCAATTTGAGTCAAAACCTTCATTATTTTTTACCTTGTGCTTCCTATTTTGTGCACTTGTCCTTTGGCATCAAAAACCCTATGTGTTTTCAGTCTTTTGCTGTGTAGAAAACTTTGTGTGTTTTTGACCTTGGTCTTAGCTACGTAGGTGCGATGGATGGTGGGGCTTAGTCCTTCAAACATTTCTTTTCATTGATTCTCCAAGTCTCCTGGCAGTTACAACTTTTATTCAGTGACTTGGCGACTGTTAGTCGTACAATCTCCTCACTTCTGGCGGTTAGCGGCTAACATCTCATGACCCAGCGACTGTTAGTCACATAATCTCTAAAAGCTTGGTGGTTTGTCTCTTCTCATGTTTCCAACACGGTTAAAGTTCAGATGAAATTGATGGCTATCACTTGTTCGCATAGAAAAGTTGCACGGTGTTTAGCCTTTACACTTTTGCGATGGCCGTTAGATTTTCCTGTGTGGGTGTGCCATGGGTCTAGGTGGGCCCACTGTCAGAGCATGTTGAGGTGGCAAGGTTTTAGTGGATGCAGGGTAGAGATGTGGGCCCAGTGTCAAAAGAGAAGCGAAGGCACATATTCTTATTGGTTGTCACATGGCCGCATGTCAAACTGTTTTGACATGCGATCATGCGACCGCTTGCCACTTGTCTATGTGGGTCTCAGTTCTCAACGATGTTCAATTCTCTTGGCGGTTAAATTCTCATTTTGAAATCTGGCGATTGGTGGTTTTCTCCTTGTCACTTGATTTTGGCAGTTGGGGCCTTAGCATCTCATGACTTGGCTGGCAGTTTTCTTTGCTTTAGTTGCCAGGTCACGTAATGGTGGGCTTGGGTTTTCAAGCTATTAAGGGTAAGGCTTCTTTGGCGATGGTGGGTATGTGGCATCCTGTGATTGGCTATCACATGGCCACATGTCAGAACTTTTTGACATGTGATCATGTGATCTGTTGACACCTGTGCAGTGGTCCTGTTGTCTGACAAGGAGGATAGCATGGCAGATCTAGTGGTTGGTGATCTCATGGGAGGTTTCAAACCCCATATGATCATGTGCCCACCGTTCAATTTCAAAGGCTTGTAGAGGTGAGTCCTGTGGCAAGTGTGACTCAGCAGTTGCAACAAATGGCATGATGATAGGTGGCGTTGCAGTTGCGGAGTTAGGAGTGGGGTCTGAGCAGTTTGGCGGTCCTGATAAGTGTTTGGCAGCCCAAAAAATTTCTTTCTTGTCCCTAGTTCATGTAAAGATTTGGTGGTTCTACAGATTGTCTAGCGATTTAGCGAACAGTGGTCGCGAGGTCGCTAGATTTTTAGTGGAAGGCATGAAATGTTTTGCAAAATGGTGGAAGCCTTTTGTCACCAATTCACTGAATGTAAAGGGGCACTCTTTTAAAAGGTAAATATAAGCCCGTGAAATAATAATAATCGGACGGTCAGGACTTAAAGTTGATTTGATTTCAAATGTGGGCCACTGATTCAGGGGTAAAACAATAATGTGACCTTTTATTTTTGAATTCAAATCTCTGAGACATCTCCAGCGACCAAAAAGGACTGAAATTGATGACAGAAAGGGGCTAGAGTTGGTGAAACTGATCTTCTCCACCATTCCAGTGTGCTCCAGGGTGTGAGATGATTGGAGGAGTGTCTTGCCGTAGAGAAGTTAATGAAATGTACCCTAAAATGTGTTGCAGAGGTCAAATGTGGCTAGTTTTCTTAGGGTTTGATGATGATTTGGTACTTGGACTAGTACAGGGCTAATTGACTGTTGAATTAGACTATTTGAGCTTGCATGTTGTGGCCTGATCCCTATCTTGTCTGTGTTAACTCCTTAGTGGGGTTAGGTGGATTTGAATTTTGAGTTGGAATGATCATTGTGCTTGCATTGTAACCCTGGTATAAAGGGATTTTTGTGATCATTCTTGGTTATTGGGAGTTAGGTTTTCAAACTTTTCTGATTGTGAGTCTTCTGCCCAGTCTGAATGGTAATGATCTGTTTTGGTATATTTTGACAATAGAAAGAAAGTTACAGGTCTAAGCTATAGTTTGCAAGCATGGTTCCTTTGGATTGATTGTACACACTTGATGATTCTTCATAATTAATATAGACACATGATTCTTATCTCTCCTTTGTGTCAATATAGATAAATTTTGAACTTTCTAGTTCATTGCATAACCATTTTATGTATATGCCTTCATTCTTGAGTTCTAATCTAGGATTAGATGAAATGATGCTCTAGATGAGACATAGATTTATCTTTTGTCTATGTAAGGATACTCAGTAAGTAGTAAAGGAGATTGTAAATGTGTTTATGGCTTTGAATCTCAGATATATTTTGGTGTGTGTGTGTAGTCTTTCTAAAAAACCTTGCCCAATGGATGAGGCACTAGCCTAGATAAGTATTTCCTTGTTGATATATCTTGATTGAGGTTGTTATGATTCAAACTTATAAACTAAGAACCATTCCTAAGTTTTCAATATTTGGTTGTATGAGGTTCTACCCCATAGTAATGGAGAATCAATGAGTGTGTGGTTAACACTTAGTACTTTCCTACTATCCTATTATCTGTTATACAAACCTAGTTCTTGGTGTATGAAGTATATTTTATGCTAGGTTAGGTGCACCCACCTTGGTTTTATAGAGCCAGAAGCAGAAAAGGGTAGTCTTGTCCCTATAGTTGGTCTAGTTACCCTAAGACCTCATAACATTTTGGAGCTAACATTCCTAAAATCCATCGGTGGGTATATTGGCAGCCTATTAGAGCATAAGCATCATTTTGGACACCAACAAGATGGTGACTCTACTGGGGAGAGTCTAGAAAAGAGTCAAATACAAAAATAAGCATTTGCAAAATTTTCTCACCTAGTTGTGAGTGGCGGCTTTGATTTTCTCTGTTTGATCATTGTTCCTTCTGATAAATAGTGTGTATACCTGGTGTAATTTTGTGTTGGTTGGGAGCAAAAATAAAGAATATATTTCCTCTCTAAGGTTTTTGGCGGCTCTACATGACAATGTTATTTGATGGAGTTCCATGGTGAGCTCTAGATCTAGCCTACCTTCCAATCAACAAGGTCTTCTGCTACAAGATTCCCAGGTATTTCTCAAAGATCTAAAAAGTTTCCTTATTAAGTGATCAAGCACTAGGAAAAGGAGTAAGGTGTGAATAGAGGTTGCATACTTCAAGTTTTCAACTGCAGTTTGGCAAAATTATATGGAAGTATTGCATTAAGTTTAATGGATAAGTTGAATAAGGAGCTGACTTTCCTTGAGGAGGACATCCTTAGGGATTACATAAGATTAGTAAGATTGAAGGTGGGGTGTAGATAGGATCTATCCATATTCTTGTTCTATGATAAATTTTGTGAAGTATATGATGAGCTTCCTAAAGATGTTGAGTTTCCTGAATTTGACTTCGTTGGTTTATTCTTGGAGCTTTGTTTTCCTGAGTCAACCAGTTGGTCAGATGCCTTGTGGGAGGAGCATTATGGATGTATCAAGGATTGGATACTTAGTGATGATAGCCTTGAGCTTGAGGATGCACTTAGGGTCATGTCCTTAAGTGCTGATGTTGAGAGTGATGAAGACAACGAGGGTGTGGTGTCTTCATATGAGTCAGATGCAACATGGGAAGAGGAAAAAAATGGTGAAAGTGAACACTCCTTATGTGGGAGGTATGAAGATAAAGAAAAAATAATTAAATGTGATATCAGTGAGTCTTCATATGGTTCTGATTTTTCTTCATGTCTTGAGAGTCTCCATGAGGTTGAGGTGGGTACTGATTTTAAAGTGTTTTCTAATGCTTTATATGATGAAAAATTTGACTATTAGCCCTTTTTTTGTCATAATGTTCAACAAGGTGTATTGCATGAAGTTGTCAATCCTTTGTTTGAGGAACATGTGGAGGTCTCAGATCTAGTTGAATCAAGGTGTTCATTTTCCATCTGGGGGTACCAATCTGATTATTTATTTGAGGTCCAGTCAGTTACACATATGGAAATGAAAAGTCAAGATATGAATGAGGCCTTTCTGCAGGAAGAATATGAGTTCTTTGTGTTTCCAAGTGATGTCATACATGAATCAGTGGAGAAGAATTGGTTCTTATTTGATGGTGCTGTTCATGGGTATACTGAATTGTATCTTCATAGTGAGCAAGATGAAGAGAGTGCCAAAAGTTTTTACATGCACTGTGAAGATAGTTATTTTGTTCTGCCTGACAAGCTGATTGGACATGTTGACATGCCTGGTGAAAAAGGTGAAGGTAAAAAATATGGTGTGCCACATGAAGGAAGAAATGAAAATTAGATTTTTGACAGAGGCAGGAATTAACTCATGTTTGTTGCTGCAGGTTTTTGTAAAATATGTACACTTTGTATAGTTTCTCTTTCCTGTCTATTCCCTATGTTTTTTGAGGTCTCTACCTTTTTGTCTTGTGGGTGGTTTTCTCTCCCAGTGATTCTGAATCCTTGCCATGCCTACAAGAGCCATGCATCCCCAACTAGAGCCATTGTTAGTCCATTTTCCAGTAATTACAAAATCTTATAAAAATGGCCTAAATCCATAGTGTTTCATGGTTTGTGCCCTTAGCCTCTGGTAGTTCATTGTGTCACCTTGCTCCAGTCCAAAACACATGTGATGAATCACAAAACCCAAGAAGTTATTCAAGTTCTAAGGTCTGTAGGAAACAAAATTTCAAAAATTTGCCTCAGTGTCAAAAACCCACAGTATTTTTGAAAATCCATGATGTTTTCAATTTGAGTCAAAATCTTCATTGTTTTCAACCTTGTGCTTCCTATTTTGTGCACTTGTCCTTTGGCATCGAAAACCTTGTGTGTTTTCAGTCTTTTGCTGTGTAGAAAACTTTGTGTATTTTTGACCTTGGTCTTAGCTGCGCAGGTGTGATGAATGGTGGGGCCTAGTCCTTCAAAGGTTTCTTGTCACTGATTCTCCAAGTCTCCTAGTAGTTACGACTTTTATTCAATGACGTGGTGATTGTTAGTCATGAAATCTCCTCACTTCTGGCAGTTAGCGGTAGACATCTCATGACCCGGTGACTGTTAGTCGCGTAGTTGCTAAATGCTTGGCGGTTTGTCTCTTCTCATGTTTCCAGCATGGTTAAAGTTTGGACAAAATTGATGGGTGTCGCTTGTTCACATAGAAAAGTTGCACGGTGTTTAGCCTTTATGATTTTGCGACGGCCATTGGATTTGCTTGTGTGGGCATGCCGTGGGTCCAGGTGGGACCGTTGTCAGAGCATGTTGAGGTGGCAAGGTTTTAGTGGATGTAGGGTAGAGATGTGGGCCCAGTGTCAGAAGAGAAGCAAAGGGGCATATTCTTATTGGTTGTCACATGGCTGCATGTCAGACTTTTCTGACATGTGATCATGGGACTGCTTGCCACTTGTCTATGTGGGTCTCGGTTCTCAGCGATGTTCAATTCTCTTGGCGGTTAATTTCTCATTCTGTGATCTGGTGACTGGTGGTTTTCTCCTTGTCACTTGATTCTAGCTGTTAAGGCCTTAGCATCTCGTGACTTGGCTAGCAATTTTCTTTGCTTCGGTCGCTAGGTCGCATAATGGTGGGCCTAAGTTTTCAAGCTGTTAAGGGTAAGGCTTCTTCAGCGATGGTGGGTATGTGGCGGCCTATGATTGGCTATCACATGGCCACATGTTAGACCTTTCTAACATGTGATCATGTGATCTATTGACACCTGTACAGTGGTCCTATTGTCTGGCGGGGAGGATAGTGTGGAAAATCTAGTGGTTGGCATATGATCTCATGGGAGGTTTCAAACCCCATGTGATCATGCGCCCGTCGTTTGATTTCAAAGGCTTGTAGAGGTGAGTCTTGTGGTAGGTGTGACTCGGTAGTTACAATGAATGGCATGATGACAGGTGGCATTGCAGTTGTGGAGTTAGGAGTGGGGTCAGAGCAGTTTGGCAGTCCTGATAAGTGTTTGGCGGCCTGATAAATTTCTTTCTTGTCACTGGTTCGTGTAAAGATTTGGTGGTTCTCCAGATTATCTGGAAATTTAGTGAACAATGGTCACAAGGTGGCTAGATTTTTAGCGGAAGGCATGAAATGTTTTGTGAAATGGTGGAAGCCTTTTGTTGCCAATTCACTGAATGTAAAGGGGCACTCTTTTAAAAGGTAAATATAAGCCCACAAAATAATAATAATCAGGTGGTCAGGACTTAAAGTTGATTTGATTTCAAATGTGGGCCGTCGATTCAGGGGTAAAACAATAATGTGACCATTTATTTTTGAATTCAAATCTTTGAGATGTCTCCAGCGACCAAGAAGGACTAAAATTGATGACAGAAAGGGGCCAGAGTTGGTGAAACTGATCTTCTCCGCCGTTCTAGTGTTCTCCAGGGTGTGAGATGATTGCAGAAGGAGTGTCTTGCCATAGAGAAGTTAATGAAATGTACCCTAAGATGTGTTGCAGAGGTCAAATGTGGCTGGTTTTCTTAGGGTTTAATGATGATTTGGTACTTGGACCAGTACAGGGCTAATTGACTATTGAATTAGACTGTTTGAGCTTGCATGTTGCAGCCTAATCCCTGTCCTGTCTATGTTAACTCCTCGGTGGGGTTAGGTGGATTTGAATTTTGAGTTGGAATGATCATTGTGCTTGCATTGTAACCCTGGTATAAAGGGATTTTTGTGATCATTCTTGGTTATTGGGAGTTACATTTTCAAACTTTTCTGGTTGTGAGTCTTCTGCCTAGTCTGAATGGTAATGATCTATTTTGGTATATTTTGACAATAGAAAGAAAGTTTGAGGTCTAAGTTGTATTTTGCAAGCATGGTTCCTTTGGATTGATTGTACAGACTTGAGGATTCTTCATACTTAATATAGGCACATGATTCTTATCTCTCCTTTGTGTCAATATAGATAAATTTTGAACTTTCTAGTTCATTGCATAACCATTTTATGTATATGCCTTCATTCTTGAGTTCTAATCTAGGATTAGATGAAATGATGCTCTAGATGAGACATAGATTTATCTTTTGTCTATGTAAGGATACTCAGTAAGTAGTAAAGGAGATTTTAAATATGTTTATGGCTTTGAATCTTAGATATATTTTGGTGTGTGTGTGTAGTCTGTCTAAAAAACCTTGCCCAATGGATGAGGCACTGGCCTAAATAAGTATTTCCTTGTTGATATATCCTGATTGAGGTTGTTATGATTCAAACTTATAAACTAAGAACCATTCCTAAGTTTTCAATATTTGGTTGTGTGAGGTTCTACCCCATAGTAATGGAGAATCAATGAGTGTGTGGTTAACACTTAGTACTTTCCTACTATCCTATTATCTGTTATACAAACCTAGTTCTTGGTGTATGAAGTATATTTTATGCTAGGTTAGGTGCACCTACCTTGGTTTTATAGAGTGAGAAGCAGAAGAGGGTAGTCTTGTCCCTATAGTTGGTCCAGTTACCCTAAGACCTCATAACATTTTGGAGCTAACCATTCCTAAAATCCATCGGTGGGTATATTGGCAGCCTATTAGAGCATAAGCCTCATTTTGGACACCAACACGATAGTTTGGCATGATGAATTTAGCAAAGATGGTTTTCCCTTCTGTTCGCTTATTCTCATAATAAATTGGCAGGGTTCCTAATGTTATGGTGATTTGGTGAATGAAGTGGTCATGTGTTCTCGTGAAAGGCTAGAAGCATTTAACGAATGGGTGAATCAAGAAGTTAGGAAAGTATTAAGCCTTTAGTCACATAATCTCATAATGAAGTAGCCAATGCTTAAAGTATTGGGATATTCAGTGAATACTTTGTTCGCTGAGTCTCATAATCAAAAGGTCAACACTAGTGCTATCTCAGTGAATTAATGAGGATCATTGATTTTGTCTATGATCACTAGTTGAATCAAAGTCATGGTGTGAAACAGGTAGTTAAGAAAGAATTCAGCAATTCAGAGAATAAGTGTGTTCGCTAGTTCTTGTAGTAAATTTGTGGTTAAGTCTCCCTTTCAGTGAATGAGTGAAGCTTTCGGTCACTGAATCTCTAAATAAAGCAATATTTAATTGGAACATTAAGAGATTGAGAGATAGCCGTTGTCACTAATTCTCTGAATGATAACTATGGTCAATTTCTCGAGCATGTTATGTTTGTGTGCTAGTTCACTGAATAAGGGATGAGTTGAGAGATTCATTTAGTGAATGAGCGAGTCCTTCAGTCGCTAGTTCTTTGAAATGCACCTAGTTAGTGAAAATAATAAAGGAGAGGCTAGAGACTGTTGCTACATGGATAAAGTACATTGTCAAGCTGGAGAAGAGAGCAATTAGCCATCCAATCAATTTTAAATGGAGGGTTTCATGATGTAAAATAGGGTTTTAAAGTACAAAGCTGTAATCATTGCCTCCTTGCCTTGATTTTGTGTTTTTTAAATTTAAATGTCAACATCCCGACATTGGCTAGCTCTAATATGAAAATTGGTGATACGTGAAATTGAATACGGGTGTAATTAAGGATGGATATTGTTACCCTTATTTTTTACAAAACCCTTAGGTGTAGTCTTAGTACTTGAAGTTTCTCAAGTTGAAGTTGAAGTTGAAGTTGAACTTCTATGAAATCGGTTCAGGTTGAAGTTCAATCCTTTTCCTGCTTCCAAGTCTTATAACACTCATGTTTGTCTACTTCTTAAAAGGTTGATCGGTCTCAAAGATGAACCTGAACTTGAACCGAGTCTTGAACCTTAAGTTTTTTCAATTTCAAGTTCATGATTGTAAAAGATAGCTTCCATACAAGAAAGTTGGCGGAATTGTCCAGTTTTCAAAAAGAGGAATTCTATTTTGTAGTGCTCTAAGTGTTTACTCAGAAGTGGAAACTACCGCACAAAGGTTGTCTTATCTGATTAGACTACTCATGCATGAAAAAATTGGAAATGACGGCATGATGTAGAAGGAATAATTAATATGCAAAGAGGGAAATCAAGTACTTTCCTTGGGAATTGAGATTTTCATGCTGAAACATCTGGTGGATTAAATAAGAGTGGCTCGACCTATCAAATCAATCATTCCTTCAGTTATGATATTTATTAAAAGCATGCCCCAAAGATTTTTGAGATCTTACGGTATTTGTGAATAAATGATTATTGATTAAGGCTTCTTTGTTAAGTTATTATTGTCTAGAGAAGGAGAAGGAGTGACAGAACTGGTGGTGAAAAGTTGCAGAAAAATTGTGCATAGGAAAGTGGTGAGTTTTTTCGTTCCCTTTGCAGTTTTTAGATTATAGAGGCTCATTCTGTGTTGCAAAACTTTTTCCTTCATATTGTTAAGATGCCATTGTTTTGTCCGAAGCTTCCTAAAGAAGAGAGTAGAACACACCTACTAGTTTCTCTCCTAGAAATAGGACATACCTTCTTCTTAAATGTAAACCTATGGGAGCTCTGTGATAGAGCCCAAACTACTTCAGAAGGAACCTTTTCTAGAAAGTTATTAGGAAGCGGACTTTTAGAGGTGGTTGCATTTCCCTCAGCTCTTATTTGCCCTAAATTGGTGCTGGAATGCACTAATAAATATGACACAAAGAATAGGTGTATTAGGGATGCGTTAGGGGAGATTTTGGTCAAGGTTAGTAGAGATACAATAATTGTTAGGAATAAGGTGTCTCAACCTTGGATAATTCCTATTCTTATTATTTGTTTTGTAAAATGTATTTCTCACAAATAATGTAATTAAGTGTGAGTGTACATGTCTAGTTGGCATGTTGATGTGTCGACATCTTGAATTGTGTGTAAGGAGATCATGGCTAAAATGGTTATGACGGATCCCTATGACATGTAAGAGCTATATTTGGAAGGTTCAATGACAGGTGAAGACATGTGGCAATTGATAAAATTGATAGGTGAAGTAAGTGTATTGTTGAAACATTTTATGCTGCCATGATTTGTCTTCAAGAGTTGGAAAATCTTCTAAAAGAACTTGCATTGCAAGTGTATTGTAAACTGTAATAGTTTTGATTAATGCACTGTGCAGGTTTTGGAGTGCTGGGGTTTTTACCAAAAGGTTTCCACAGGGTAAATCATTGTGTCATTCTGTAATTTCTATATGCATGGTATATGGTTGTAATATCATTGTTAAAAGTAGTTAACGAATCTGAAATTGTAAGGATTTAAAAGAATTTTCACAATAATTTCATTTCCAAATTAGTGTAGGAAGCTGTTTCTGCACCTGAGTTTCCTTACAATAATGGCGGCCCTACGAATCCTAGAAAAGGAACCATATGAGCCATGGATGTTTGTAGAAGTGGAGTAGGTGTATGAAGTAGAGAAGAAAAAATATAGTTTTTCTATAGCCCAAGTATGGCTCGTGAAACTAGAGATAGGCAGGTCTAGGTTGCCAAAGCCTCTTATAATTGAGCATCTCCACAAAGACATAGCTGATATGGTGCTCATGCTAAATAGGGTAAAAGGAAATTATCATGCTTTTCATTGGAAAAAATGGATGTTTTTATTTATTTAGAAGATTATTGAAGGGGATAAATTCATCGATTGGGTAGACTTGATAGCAGAGAAGCTTCCTAAGGAACTCTTAAATGTTACTAATCTGTCTACATTTTATATGTCTTCCTATCTAATTTATGTTTTAGCCTATTGCCAAGCTTGGGAGGGGTTACCTCATGAGGTATGGACAAACAATATGAGGGTGTATGATTATTTCACATGCCTATGGAAGGAGAAGTTTCCCAGTGTCTACAAGTTAGTAAACGAAAAGTTTTCAGGGAAGTTGGTGTTTAAGCTGAGAGGTAAAGATAATTCTAGACTTTCTAAAGAGGCTAAGCAGGTAATCAATGTGTATGACTGTCATTTCATTTAGTTCTCTAAGTTTACTTATCTCAGGGTAGGTGCATTTGATGGGGAACCTTTCAAACTCCCTAGATTCTATTTAGATGATATAGTCCTAATGGAGCTATGTAGGCAGCTAGTTCTAGTTGAGCAGAAGGCTGGGACCCCAAGAAAATCTTTAGGTATTCTTTTCTTGATTGAGTTAGGACATTATAGATGTAATTGTTTCCAGGATGATTTGGCTATGAAAGAGAAGTTGGATGCTTTTTGTTTACAGACTTATATTCCCAGGGTGAATTTTGACTACCGAGGCTTTGTAGGAGCAAATCTCAAGGTACTAGAGACCTTTATGCATCTCCCAAAGCTAGAATATTTTTGGATTGGCTGCCCTGATGAGTTGGAGGTGAGAAAAAGATTATGGTCTTGCTTAACCTTGAGACAAATCATTACTTTCAGGCTGAATATGAACATGGATGGAATAGAGGAAGATAGTGAAGCTGATATTCTAGATCCCCTGTACTTGGAGAAAGTTGAAGCTCTTCCCATCCCTAAATTTGATTGGTTAGAGCCCAAAGAAGATAATCTGCATGATAAAATGAAAAGAGTGATTGAGAGAATAGAAGCATGGTTGTCAATGAAAAGAGTCTCTAATACTCCTTTGCAGTCCTCTAAAGGACAGGTGAAAATAAAAAAGAAACGTTCAGTAAAGAAAAGTTCTATTTTGACTAATTTAAGTGTTGATCAACCTTGTGCAGGAAAGGCCAAATTTGAAGTCAAACCTGAACTTGAACAAATATCTCGAAATGTTCAAGTTCAAGTTCAAGTTCAACACCCAGCTAAACCCGAAGTTCGAGTGACCCGGTCAAGTGTAAGGGTAAGGGAAAAGTCTCAGAAGCAAAAAGCTATTCCTAGCGTCATCATGGATTTAGATGTTTTAGATCCTAATCCTGAAGTAGTACAAATAGAAGATCACAGCGTACCTAAAATGGCAGATGATCAATAGGCACCACAAGAAGTAGAGAACACTCTTATGGACTCGTTGGCACTTCTTAGTAAGTATGACACAGAAGAAATCCTCTGCTACTCCACCATGGTTAGAAACCCTGAAAACCAATAAAAGGAACGTAGTTCCTTTATTAGTTCCTATTGATGATGTGGTAAGTAAATACCTAGGGAAAACATCTAAAGTTAAGAAGCCAAAGATGGAATCAAGGATTGATTTTGATGAAGGTAGTGGCTACTGGGTAGCAAAAATTGCAAAGTCCGTGGGTGATAAAGTTGAGGAAGAGGCCTTAGCTTAGGACTTTCAAGTATCCAAGGTAGATTTAGGAAAGGATACCAGAGCTACAGACATGAGATTTTTTAAAGTGTCAAATAAGAAAATCGCTAGTCAGTTCTTGGAAGATGCCAGGGATAAATAGGACTGAAAAGAGGCAATAAAGAGTATGGCTCAGTATATCCATGCCATCCAACACCCTGAACCAATTCCCCTAAGTGAGATGTTTGCTTTGATTGACATGAAGTGCACTGATAACCAACATTTCCTTGATCAAGTTTAGAGGAGTAAGGCAGTGAGCAAAGCATTTGATGACTGGATTGAGCGCATGAAATTGGGGGCTGTCAAAATGTTAAATAATTTAGGTCAAGCCTATAATGAAGGAGAATGCCTGATAAAGAAGATACAAGCCAAGATCGAAGAATGGGAGTTGGAAAATACTACTTGGGCTAGAGAACTTCATTGGATTGAAGAAGTTAAGGAATATGGTTTCCAAAAGTTCCTTAAGGAGAAAGCCGTGCTAGGTCTTGATGATAAAATCCTTTGTGTCATAAAGGACTGTATTAAATGAAGAAATGAAGCAATGGTCTTGGGAATTACTAAAATTAGGAAGCTCAAGAAAGAGATAAAAATAATAGAGGAGATTCTCTCGAGTGATATAGAATGGATTAGTGAGCGGTGTCAGGAGGCTCAAGGGGAACCCAATATATAGGTTGAGCAGGTAATAAAAAACATAGGCACTTGGTTTGATGAAATCAAAAGCATGAAGGTGCCTACAAATGAACATTTTACAAAGGTTGCACGCCTAGAATCAATGATAATCCTGTAGCAAAGTCATTTGGTTATGCATAACGAAAAGGTTGCCGAGCTCAGTAGGGACAATGAAGTATGGAAATAGAGGATAGATTTTATTGGTTTGCCACATTGGCCAATAATATTTGCATTTACCACCTCATTCGAAGACTGGAAAGTAGTGTGACTTGTAGCAGCTTCAACTTCATAACCATCAGGAATACTTGGCAGCAACTGAAAGGCATTTTTGAGTCCCAGCCTAGTTTTTTATGCTTACTACTATGGTAGTTTCTTAGATTTAGAATTATTTACTTTCAAGAAGGTAATTTTTATGAAGTTAGTTATCAAGGCCTTGGGCGGCTATTTATTGCAAAACTTTAAATGAATTAAGGGTTCGGCTCTCTGAGATTTTCTGGAACTATTTTCATGAAGTCTATGTTTTAAGTTTCTGAAACTTATATAATAGAACATATATACTATCCTATGGTTTTATATATGTGATTAAGCTTTTGGAATGGTAGATACTATTATTTATCAGAATATGATTTGTTTTCTTGTGGAAGTAAATTATATTTGAAGAAAGCTTGACTATTATGTTGGTTGATTTTACACTTAAAACAACAGAGGGAATTAGTTGAAATATTTTAGTTTAAGTAGTGAATCTTTTGATTGTATCAGAAGTGAGTGTTCATTTATTCTGCACATTCTTTTCATGGTGATGGAATGAGTGTTTTTTCCTTATGTTTTTTCTGGTTTAAGGCACGCATGTTATTCATTCTTTGTTAATAAAATCCTATTGAAAATCCACTAGCAAGGGGCTGCACCTTGTGAACTTATAGAGAGTTGGATTTTAGCAACTCATTTGTTAGTATTGCATTATTCTATTTCTCTTCTTTGTTCTTTGAAGGAGCATAAGATTAATTTAAAGAAGAGGGAAAAACTGTATGCTAATAGTTTTTGGCGACTCTGCTAGGGAGTGTCTAAGAATAGAACAGGATTAACAATTTGTTAAGTTGTATTCAATGATCAACGATGGTGTTACCTGCTGAAGTTATCCCTGGTCAACAAGAACTTCTTTTGATTTTGCAACCAAGCCTTGATTTTTATGATACTCAAGAGGACATAATTGCTAACCTGAATGCAGCAGCTTGTAATTTGAGAACTAACGATCAATAATACCATTAAGCAAGATTGGGTCTCGAGGAAGAGGAAGAAATGGGAGAAAGAATCAAAAGCTTGCCTATAGCCCAAGAGGTTGCTATAGTGGACAGAGTAGCTCAAAGGCCTTGAGAATAACTGATTCTTATTTTGTTACAATTTTATCTTTAATAATCTAGCTGATAAACGATTTACAAGGGGAGATAGAGAAAAAGGTCTTGTAGATTCTAATTTTGAAGATCTAACAAAGCTTGATTTTAAACCCCAGACACCTTCTAGGTGAAGACATTTTAAAACCACTAGCAGACCTTCTTCTCCCACTAAGTCTCCTCCTATAACTACTTTCAGTTCTTTGGTCTCACCAGGGACTGTAATTCCTTCTTTTGTAAATCTGCAACCTTTGAGTATTATATTACCTTCCATGGCACAAAATCAACCTTGGGGGTAGGTTGTAGGGCCTTTGAATTTAGGAGAAAACCTGGGAAACTTACCTAAAGGCCATGACATCCTACCCAAATTTAGCGGGGATGGAAAGAAAACCACTGAAGACTATTTAAATGCTTTTAACATAGCATGCAGAGTCTTAGTTGTAGCTACTCCAGTGGTAGTCATCAGACTTTTTATCTTGACCTTAACTGACTCTGCAGCCGAGTGGTTTCATAGTCTTCCTCATGCCTCAATTACTGATTGGGATTCTATGAAGACAACATTTGAAACTTGGTTTAAATTAGCTGATGATGCCAATACCCTTTTGATTCAATTAAGTCAGATGAAGAAAGAGATTCAAGTTCCTATGAGAGAATTTGTGGCAAGATTTAATAATGGAATTCAAGTTATTCTAGCTGTAAGTAGACCAAATGATGAAAATTAGAAAGGTTTCTTCTTGAATGCTATACCCCCTAATGTTGCATTTCCTTTGAAAAGAGCTAGGCCAGCTACCTTAGTAGCTGCTCAGAACCTTGCCATTGAACTAGAGGATGATCTCATAACAAGTGGCAAATGGAGAAAAGATGTTCAAATATTTGGCTTTCAACCTTCTACCTCATCATCATCAGACCCCATGATTCAAAGACTAATGAATGATTTGATAACCATCAAGTGACATTTTCCTAAAACTACTAGTCCCTATCAAGATATTCCATGCAAATATCTAGTTCAAGGATCTTCAAACTCAGGAAAATAGTTCAACTTACCTCCTGCTTAGCAGAGATTGCAGATTGAACCTCCACCAAATAAAAGCAATATGTGTGTGTTCCATCTAATTGATGAACATGAGGGAAGTACATGCCTAGAAAGCATAAGATATGCATAATTAGAAGCTTAAAAAGAAGCAACAGCGAAGGTGGCTATTGAAGACATATCCTCCGAGGTGCCTAGCGACTCTGGAAACTTTTACCTTGAATATGAATTAGACTCCAAAAGGGGTGGAGACATATTGGTGACTTTAGAGGATATATCTTGCTTAGTTTTGACAAGGAATGTAATGCCCTGCCAGGCAACCCAAGAGGACAAGACATAAAACCTCTATAAAATGCAAGTAGTGAATTTTTATTTTATTTTATTTATTTATTTTAACTAGAATAATATTCATCATTACACTTCATATTTCTAAAAGAAGAAATAATTTTCTACTACTTGAATGTAAGATTTATACAACTTAAGTCCTCCCGGGTTCCCTAACGTCGCTACTAAAGCAACATCATATAAACCATTTACATGCATAAGATATTACGGAATTATGAGCTTAAAAGATCTACATTCATTTTAATGCACCAAGTTAAATGTCCCTAACTTATTTCTTTTATTAAACATAGGTTAATTATCCAACATCATTATTCCTTTTATCAACTCATTCCATAAATTCATATTGATTTCATCTACATCTACTATCCTTTATATCACTTTTCTCTAATAATTTAGGTAAGAGATTAATATTCATTAAGGTAGGCATCATCCTAGGTACTTCATTAACATGAACCAAGTATTAACATTAAAATCAAATTACTATTCTATTGCATTGTTTCATAACCATTCATTGTTAATAATTCCAATCACTAACCTATCATTTCTCAATAATTTCTTTGGATCCTTTCATCAAGAGAGAATACATTATTTTTTTGTGATACATCATTATATATAACTATATTTAAGATCATTTCCTTTACATATGGACAACATAAGAGGATAGGAGAAATAACATAAACACTTTCTTTTAATGCTAATAACATGTCCAATATTCCACATTCTTTTCCCTTTCTTTTACCTAGAACTACCCATTCCCTTATGCATTGCTTTGAATTGAGATTATATCAATACTACAAGACTCCTTTTAGGAGATTAAAATTACATGAATACAAATACATAAGTACATCTCATATTAAAATATCCAATAAGAAATCTTCAACTGCAGGTCTGGAATGGAATATGTGCTAGGATCATCCAAAGAATCACGATCAATACCTCGATATAAATATTAACCACCCAACCATGTGGAACCAATAGGCCCACTCCCCCAAGCTAGGAGATAGAACCAAAGGCCCATACAAGAGGTAACAACTAGGAAATTCCTAAGGTGGTGATAAAATTTCCCCAAAGTCACAACACAAAAGAAAAGACAAGAAGACCACAAGGACTACCAGAGGCATGATCAAATTTGGTAGAGACTCTAAGCTACAAGCTAGGTGAGTGTCATCGCATAGCCCTCACCCCTTGGGTTGTCCTGGTACTAGCCACTCTTGGCCCCGGCCCCCAAGTAGGCACATGCGGAACCGAATGCCTCTCGTACAGACAAGGTCATACAGTCGTACCTACGCATAGGTATCTTCTCCCACTCCCATCCTTAGTCTTTACTAGCACTAAAGGCATGGGTGAGGCACAATTAATCTTGATTAGTGTGTAATTTCCCATTCCAATCCCATTCCCAATTCATTTATTTAGGTTATCACTTGATTAAATAACTCATAGTAGGTTATCCTGGTACTAGCCACTTAGGGCCCCGGCCCCTCACTATGAGCCACTCACCTAGTGTACTTAGGTTCCCTAACATACATATAAAAATCATAAGAACATAATAGATCCATCATCAAGAATTCATACCAATTTCATAACAACATTTGATTGAGTTTAGGAAAACATATGTTGTCCCTAGTCCACTTGACAACCCTAAACACAATATGGCATACAGAATGTTCCAAACATATAAGAATACATCCAAGTGATATTATAAACATATTCAGAGTATACATAGATCTAATTAACCAAAAAAACATTCTAATAGCCTCTGGTGACCATACGAAACCTTAAAACTTAATGATGTTCTTAAACTGAATTATTTCAAGCAAGGATTAAATGCAAAGAATAGTCATCATAGAACAGTCATCCATATCTTCTACAAAATAAATAATAAAGGAAATCACTTTGGTGGAGATTTAGCTAACATAATTATGGACTCTCAATTTGATTTTTAGAAAGATCCAACAGTGGGAAAGAAAGTTATGACTTCTGGTTTAAAACAGAAAATTCTGGTTAGGGTTCAGACCTGCCTTCACTAAAACGGCTGTAATTTTCACAAAACATAATTAAAATTCACCAAACCAATTGGAAATGAAAGAAAAGACTTAATAAAATCTCTGATATCAAATTTAGACTTTTATATAATCATATCAGCCTGTAGCATACGAATACATTTGATAGAAAATTTGGAATTAAGAATGGACAGGAATAGTCTGCCAAAATGTCAAAAATAAGGCATTAATTCGACCCTAAAAATAAAATCAGAGAGATACCCATTTGAGATCTGTGAATTTTACTTCTATAAAATCAATTTAGTAAAACCATAAATTCAATTTAAATTATTATAATAATAGATCTCCAAAAATGGGTTGCTAAAAACCCTAGGAAAACACATGCCAATTCTTACAACCAAAAACTCAAAACCTTAAAATAACCATAAAAATGAAAAGTACAGATATAATAAATAATCATAATATATAAATAGATCTATAATCTATCAGATACATCAAGTAACTAAAATATTCAATCCATACCTCATGTCTTACGAAGGTTGAATCGAAGAAGGAAGGAAACAAAAGAGAAGACAATTCCAAACTTGAGATGCATCCTTCAAACCCTATCCACTTTCAGAAATCTTCATGAAAGAAAGAAATAATTCCACAGCAAAGAATCCCTCTCTCAACTACTGAAATTCTCACAAAAATGTCTCTCTCCCAAAAGCAAAGATAACCAAAAATTCTTAAAGACATATGCTTACAAACTCTCTTTCACATCTCCAAGTTTTCTCTCCAAAATCTCCATGAAAAGTAAGGCCATCCTCTCCTCAATGCTTCAGCCCCAAAATCCCCCTCCCTTCAAATGAGAAAGTAGTGCATATAAATAGATTTCCAAAGGTTGAGAGAAAAAGTAACCAACTCCCAACTAACTCTTAACTAAAGGGTATTATAAAATAACTTAATATCATACAACTATATTACTCAAATATACAATAAAAGATTATTTGTATTCATTCATACACATATGTAATATTATCCTAACATATATGCATATGCCATCATTAATTACATCAATATCTATATATATAACCTATCCTCATTATTAATAATTAATAATTGAGAATAATATACCTCGCATTATTTAATATTTAATTATTAATAATATTATACTTTACATTAATCCCAAAATATACACCATCAACAATATCTACAATAATTAACATATAATCACATATAAATTATATATATATAAATACATATATGTGTGCACCCATATATATATTTCTATATATATATATATATATATATATATATTTATATTTATATATATACATGCCAAATACCAAACACTATAATCTATAAGATTATGAAGTAATAGATCACAATATTATTACCTATTTATAATTACTACAGGATATAACACTGAGGTAGAATAAAATCACATGCCTCAAAATAAATCTAATCATCGAAAGAGGCCATAAAAATCAACTATGAAACATATTGAGAAAATTATAAGATCAAACAAGGTCAACCAAAGTCAACAAGGAAAGTCAAGCCAAACTCTTGAAACAC
The DNA here is from genome assembly GCA_027943335.1 of Chamaecyparis obtusa. Classification (NCBI taxonomy): domain Eukaryota; kingdom Viridiplantae; phylum Streptophyta; class Pinopsida; order Cupressales; family Cupressaceae; genus Chamaecyparis; species Chamaecyparis obtusa. The sequence continues at coordinate 146,420 of BSBK01004397.1, read as the reverse complement.
AACATAGAAAGATTAACTAAGAATCATACCAAGAAGGAGAAATAAATAAAATGAGTAAACAAATCATACAACCAAATGAATTCAAGTGGCCACAAGGCACTAACTACAACCATGCCCAACCGGGTGCGTTGGATCTGGGTTTTTGACCCAAAGGTTGACTGACAAAGAAGGAACCCTAATATTCCCAAATTGGAATAATGACAAAGGAAGACTCATGTAGGGGCCTTAGTACTATCTCCATAACAACAACCATCGAGGATTTGAGGGCATGCTCAGACCTGTGAAGCCAGGTGAAGTCGATGCCCGGTACCTGCAAGCCTGCATCACAAAGAAGAAATACATATGCACGGATATACATATAAAAGAAAACATTGCAGACAGATGACCAGGATCGATACATCGTGTGGACCTCAGCTATGTGAGTAACTACGACTTCGTCCTGAATCATGAAAACACATCATGTATATATATACACTCAAAGCATGTAGCATCATCATAATGAAGGTTAGAATCTCAAGCATTGTGTTAGTCTCTTATCAATACTAATAATAAATTAACATAATCAAATCATCAAGTGAGATACAAGATTCATCCAAGGTAACCTTAATAGAAGAAAATATAAATAACCACTTATATATATCTATCAAGTACATATCATATAACATCCTAACTATGTTCATAAAGGTCTTGTAGGTAATACATACATGGAGATAAATACATACAAAAATGATACCTTTAGATAGTATGTCTGATATTAGAATCATTGAGTACTAGCTTATGAAATTATTATAAACAACTATAGGAATAGATCAAACAAGTATCATGTACAACTTAAGCTGTAAGAAAACATCGAAGGATCTTAATTCTTTCAAAAACACAAAACTTATATTAGGGTTAGAGGGGTATTACAAGGAACCAGCATGGAGGAAAAGTAAGCAATTGGGAAAATGTAGCAGTTAAAAATAGTGAAGGGCAGGCCAGTGATCATCCGAAGATTTTGAAACTAGGCATCCCTGAGGAACAAGTTTTGAAAAGGTCTGAATCTAATTCCCCTTTTAGTATAGTTGATTTTTGTAAAACACCAAAAATACATATTTCTATTGTAGAATATCTGAAAATGAACCCCTGGGAGTTAGCTAAGCTGGTTAGCTATGTTAATGGTCCTCCTACTGAACCTGAGGTTCAACAAACAAATAATGCATGTTTTAAAGGCTAGTTTATAAAGAAAGAAGATATCATTCATGGTTTTAAACTAAACAACTATATTATTGATTCAGGAGCATCATATAATATTATGCCTTCATCTATGGCCAAAGTGCTAGACCTCCCTATGACTGACACCTTTGGACGTTGCTATTCAATGGATGTGAAATAGGTCCTACTCCTAGGTCAAATTAAAGACACCTAGGTTGCATTAGCTGCTTTCCCAGATAAGAGGTTAAAGCTGACCATCCTAGTAGCTGATATTCTAGCCAGCTATGACATGCTTCTTAGCATAACATTTTGTAGGGATTTAGGTGGTGAAATAAAGCTGGATTGGTCTCAGGCCATAGTACCTATAGAAAATAAGAAAGTAACCCTCCTCCTAAAACCCAAATCCAAGTATACAGTCTTCCCTTTAGAAGATCCTAAATCCCAAATCTTGTATCAAGAATCTGAGTTTTCCAATTATGTTATTTTGTCAAGGGACAATGTTACAAACCCAGTGACTGCAGATCAAGAGATTCCTTGGACACTTGAATTTGATGGTAGCTATTCTTCTACAGGCTCGGGGGCTAGAGTAATCCTCATTTCTCTTGCTGGACTCAAGTTTCCTTTTTCATTCAAACTTGAATTTGAGAACACTAACAATATGACAGAGTATGAGGCTCTATTGTTAGGGCTAGAAGAAGCTAAGAAGAAGGGAAGTAAAATTTTAAAAGCTTGTGGTGATGCGGAACTCATTGTCAAACAGGTCAAGAATATGTTTACAGTGAAGAATGAGAGACTAAAGCACTATAGAAATAGGGTGTGGGATGAACTTGAGTGGTTCGAAGCCTTTTCAATTGAAGCAGTTCCTAGAGAATTTAATTCAAGAGCTGATGCTCTTGTAGGGTCAGCATCCCTACTTATACCACACCCAGATTTTACTGAGGATCATTACACCATTGAAGTTATCCATAGACCCAATGTGCTGAATAATTCTTCTTCATGGTAGGTTTTCAGAGATGATACTCACATAAATGAATTTATGCAGGGTTTAGATAAATTCTCAACCAATTATTTTGAAGGGTTGGAGGCTAAATGTCATGAATTTTGTTCAGGAAAGGAATCTAGTGTTTTAGAGGAGGTGATACAACTTAAAGGAAATTCCATACCCAAGGGATTGGTCAAATTAGAGAGGTTGTTTGATAGAAGAGACTACTTTTTGAATTCATCTACCATACCAGACAATATTCCTTCAGGAGAATATGAAAAATTCAATATTGGTGATGAGTTCAATCCCAAAATGGTCAATTTAGGGGTGTGTTGTGATGTAGATGAAAAGGTCACTTCACCAAGTTATTGAAAGAATATGGTGACGTATTTTCTTGGACTTATGAAGATTTGAAAAACTTGAGATAGGGACAGTTTTCCCACCATATCTCCTTGAAGCCCGGTACGTCACTGTTCTGTCAGAAATTGAGAACATATAATCCAAAGGTGGCGGATGCCATTTTTAAAGAAATTGACAAGATGCTCCAAGAAAGAATTATTTTTCTGATTTATCATTCCACGCAGGTGGACAACATTGTACTTGTGCAAAAATGCAATGGATAAATTAGAATATGCATAGATTTGAGAAATCTTAATTAGTCTAGTCTCAAGGACAAATTTGCTCTGCCCATGATAGACCAAATTCTCCAAATTGTTCCTGGTTCAGAGATGTTGTCACTACTCGATGGCTTCTCAAGCTACAATTAGATTGTTGTTGCAGAAGAAGACCATCACAAAATGGCCTTTACTACACCATGGGGCACATTCACCTATAAGAGAATGCCTTTCGGCTTAATTAATGCTAGAGCCACATTCTAGAGAGCCATGAATTCCACTTTTGGCCATTTGTTAAACAAGACCATCACCATTTATCTACATGACATGACTGTTTTCTCTAGGAGGCGTAAGAAGCACCTGAAGGACTTGAGGGAGGTTTTGCAAAAGTGTAGAGATCACGGTGTTTCTCTAAATCCAAAGAAGCCAATCTTCTATGTAACAGAAGGTAAGTTGCTGGGCCATTTAGTTTCTAAGGAAGGTATTAAAATTGACCCAGAAAGAGTCAAAGCTATCCAACAGTTGTGCCTCCCTGTTAATTGAAAGGGAATCAAATATTTTTTCGGTCAAGTTAACTTCTTAAGGAAGTTTGTACCAGATTTCACTAAGACATCAAAGCCCCTGGTGGACCTATTGAGTGAAAAGAAGAATTTTAAGTGTGATGAACTAGCTATCAAATCATTTGATAAGATTAAGGAAGCCATAGCCAATGCTCCGACATTGATACACCCAGATTTAAAAAAAGATTTTGTCATCTACTGCTATGCATCAGAGCATACAATGTCCGATGTGCTATTATAGAAGAATGGAAATGGTGAAGAAGTGCTTATCTCTTTCATGAGTGTGCCACTTAAGAAACATGAACTGTGCTATTCATAGATAGAAAAATAGGTGTTTGTGGTAGTGAAAGTAGTTAAGCAATTTTGATACTACATACTTCATTCACATTCTGTAATCTTTGTTTCAAATTCAGCTGTTAAGACGATCCTTACTCAGCAAGAGGTTGCAGTGAATAATAGGGCTAGCTGGGTTGCAAAGGTGCAAAAGTTTGATTTGGAGATTAAACCTACCAAATCGGTAAGAGGATAGGGCCTATGTAAGTTGATGGCTAAGAATCAAGAAGAACAAAGTTTTCCTAATTGTCTATTTATAGCAACAACTGACTCATGGTTCTCAGATGTACATTTCTTTCTGACCTATGGAGAGCCTCCAGAACATCTATCAGCTAAAGAGAGAAGAAACTTGAGGTTGAAGGTAGCCAAGTATGTCATAGTAGATGGTGTTCTATATAAAAAGGGGTTTGATGGTATGTTTTTGCGATGTGTTGACAAAGAACAATAGCAGAAACTATTGCAGTCATTTCATAATGAAGCATGTGGAGGGCACTATTCCTCCTCTATGATAGCCTTTAAAATCTTGAGAAACTGCTACTACTATCCTGGAATGTTTAAAGATGCATACAAGTGGGTGGAAAATTATGAGAAGTGTAAACTTTTTTTAGGAAAACCTCAGTTGGCCACTTTACGCTAAGGCCTATGATTATTGAAGAGCCTTTCCAACAGTGGGGGTTATATTTTATTGGCCCAATAAACCCAACTTCTAGTGGTAGACACACACATATCTTGATAGCGATAGATTACTTTACCAAGTGGGTAGAGGCAATACTAGTCAAAGTAACCACTTCTGAGATAGTGGGTAGATTCTTAAAATAGAATATCATCACTAGATTTGGAGTTCCCCTGAAGATAGTAGCTGACAATGCTCAGAATTTCTCCTCTCGAGAGATTCAACTCTTTTGCTATGATCATGGTATAAACTTATCTCACTCTTCAAACTATTTTCCACAGGGAAATGGCCAGGTAGAATCAACAAACAAGAACCTGATTAACATCATGAAGAGGCTGGTAGATGAGAAGGGAAGAGACTAGAACAAAAGGTTATATGAGGCATTATGGGCAGATAGGACCTCTCCAAAGAGAGCTATAGGTATGAAACCCTTTTGAATTAGTCTTCAGAGTTGAAGCACAACTATCACTTCCACTAGAACTAGCCTCTACTAAGTACAGTGGTGTGTTGAAAATGAAGTCTTTCAAGATTCATTAGAGAAAAGGATTTTATACTTGTCAAAAATTGAGGAAGAGAGGGAAGAATTTGTTGATCACATTACCATCCATTAGATGAAGGTGAAGGAGATCTTTGATCACCATGCTAGGCCAAGAAAATTCATGGTGGGTGATAAGATTCTTCTCTGGGATAAGCGCCAAGAGCCAAGAGGAGCACATAGCAAGTTCAAATCTCTCTGGAAGGGACCATTCAAGATTTCTCAAGCTCTAGGTTCGAATGCATTCAAGCTAAAATATATTGATGGAGATGAACTTCCCCTATCATACAATGCATAGGATCTCAAGCTTTATCAGCTGTAAGTCTTTTCTCTTCCCTGCTTGTACATAAAATTTTGGCTTGTGTCTTAGGAGTAGAGGTTTTGTCATGGCCAGTCAGCTCAATTGAATAAAGTTGAAAGTTGTCTTGTCAAAAAGAGATTCTAGATTCATTCCTCAATCCTTAGCAGTCTTAGTCCCCAGTCAGAGCTAGTTGTTACCCTTATTTTTTACAAAAACCTTAGGTGTAGTCTTAGTACTTGAAAGTTCTCAAGTTGAAGTTGAAGTTGAAGTTGAACTTCTGCGAAATCCGTTTAGGTTCAAGTTCAACCCTTTTCCCACTTCCAAGTCTTATAACACTCATGTTTTTCTACTTCTTGAAAGGTCAATTGGTCTCAAAGATGAACCTAAACTTGAACGGAGTCTCAAACCTTAAGTTTGTTCAAGCTCAAGTTCATGATTGTAAAAGATAGTTTTCGTATAGGAAAGTCAGCGGAACTGTCCAATTTTCAAAAAGAGGAATTCTATTTTGTAGCACTATAATTATTTATTTAGAAGTGGAAACTGCCACTCAAAGGTTGTATTATCTGATTAGACTACTCATGCATGCAAAAATTGGAAATGATGACATGACATAGAGGGAATAATTAATATGAAAAGAGGGAAATCAAGTACTTTCCTTGGGAATTGAGATTTTCATGCTGAAACATTTGGTGGATTAAATAAGAGTGGCTCCACCTCTCAAATCAATCATTCCTTTAGTTATGATATTTATTACAAGCATGCCCCAAATTTTTTTGAGATCTTATGATATTTGTGAATAAATGATTATTGATTAAGGTTTCTTTGTTAAGTTATTGTTGTCTAGAGAAGGAGAAGGAGCGACAAAACTGGTGGTAAAAAGTTGTAGAAAAATTATGCGCAGGAAAGCGGTGAGTTTTTTCTTTCCCTTTGTAGTTTTCAGATTACAGAGGCTCATTCTGTGTTGCAAAACTTTTTCCTTGATATTGTTAAGATGCCATTGTTTCATCCGAAGCTTCCTAAAGAAGAGAGTAGAACACACCTACTAGTTTCCCTCCTAGAAATAGGAGATAACTTCTTGTTAAATGTAAACCTACGGGAGCTCTGTGATAGAGCCCGAACTGCTTCAGAAGAAACCTTTTCTAGAAAGTTATCAGGAAGTGGAATTTTAGAGGCAGTTGCATTTCCCTCAGCTCTTATTTGCCCTAAACTAGTGTTGGAATGCGCTAATAAATATGATGCAAATAATAGGTGTATTAGGGATGTGTCAGGGGATATTTTGGTCAAGATTAGTAGAGATACAATAATGGTGGCCCTATGAATCCCAGAAAAGGAACCATATGAGCCTTGGACATTTGTAGAAGCGGAGCAGGTGTATGAAGCAGAGAAGAAAAAATATAGTTCTTCTATAGCCCAAGTATGGCTCATGAAACCAGAGTAAGGCAGATCTAGGTTGCCAAAGCCTCTTACAATTGAGCATCTCCACAAAGACATAGCTGATATGGTGATCTTGCTAAATAGGGTAAAAGGAAATTCTTATGCTTTTCATTGGGAAAAATGGATGTTTTTCTAATTCAGAAGATTATTGAAGGGGATAAATTCATCAATTGGGCGGACCTGATAGTAGAGAAGCTTCATAAGGAACTCTTCAATGTTACTAATCTATCTACATTTTATATGTCCTCCTATCTGATTTATGTTTTAGCCTATTGCTGAGGTTGGGAGGGGTTACCTCATGAGGTATGGACAAATGATATGAGGGTGCATGATTATTTCACATGCTTGCAAAAGGAGAAGTTTTCCAGTGTCTACAAGTTAGTAAATGATAGGTTTTCAGGGAAGTTGGTGTTCGAGCTGAGAGGTAAAGATAATTCTAGAGTTTCTAAAGAGGTTAAGTAGGTAATCAATGTGTATGACTATCATTTCATTTAGTTCTCTAAGTTTACTTATCTCAGGGTAGGTGCATTTGATGGGGAAACTTTCAAACTCCCTAGATTCTATTTAGATGATATAGTCCTAATGGAGCTATGTAGGTAGCTGGTTCTAGTTGAGTAGAAGGATGGGACCCTAAGAAAATCTTTGGGTATTCTTTTCTAGATTGAGTTAGGACATTATAGATGTAAGAGTTTCCAGGATGCTTTGGCTATGAAAGAGAAGCTGGATGCTTTTTGTTTATAGACTTATATTCCCAGGGTGAATTTTGACTACCAAGGCTTTTCAGGAGAAAATCTCAAGGTACCAGAGACCTTTATGCATCTCCCAGAGCTAGAAGATTTTTGGATTGGCTACCTTGATGAGTTGGAGGTGAGAAAAAGATTATGGTCTCGGTTAACCTTGAGACAAATCATTACTTTCAGGTTGAATATGAACACGGATGGAATAGAGGAAGATAGTGAAGCTGATATTCTAGATTCCCTGGACTTGGAGAAAGTTGAAGCTCTTCCCATCCCTAAATTTGATTGGTTAGAGCCCAAAGAAGATAATCTACATGATAAAATGAAAAGAGTGATTGAGAGAACAGAAGCATGGTTGTTAATGAAAAGAGTCTCTGATACTCCTTTGCAGTCCTCTAAAGGACAGGTGAAAATAAAAAAGAAATGTTCAGTAAAGAAAAGTTCTATTTTGACTAATTTAAGTGTTGATCAACCTTGTGCAGGGAAGGCCAAATCTGAAGTCAAACTTGAAATTGAACAAATATCTCGAAATGTTCAAGTTCAAGTTCAAGTTCAACACCCTGTTGAACCCAAAGTCTGAGTGACCCGGTCAAGTGTAAGGGTAAGGGAAAAGTTTCAGAAGCAAAAAGCTATTGCTAGTGTCATCATGGGTTTAGATGTTTTAGATCCTAATCCTGAAGTAGTACAAATAGAAGATCACGGTGTAGCTAAAATGGCAGATGATCAATAGGCACCACAAGAAGTAGAGAACACTCCTATGGATTCGCTGATACTTCTTAGTAAGTATGACATACAGAAGAAATCCTCTGCTAGTCCACCATGGTTAGAAACCCCGACAACCAAGAAAAGGAATGTAGTTACTCTATTAGTGCCTATTGATGATGTGGTAAGTAAATACCTGGGGAAAACATCTAAAGTTAAGAAGCCAAAGATGGAATCAAGGATCAATTTTGATGAAGGTAGTGGCCGCTAGGTAGCAAAAATTGCAAAGTTGATGGGTGATAAAGTTGAGGAAGAGGCCTCAGCTCAAGATTTTCAAGTATCCAAGGTAGATTTAGGAAAGGATACCAGAGTCGTAAACATGAGATTTTTTGAAGTGTCAAATAAGAAAATCACTAGTCAGGTCTGGAAAGATGCCAAGGATAAACATGACTTAAAAGAGGCAATAAAGAGTATGGCTAAGTATATCTATGCCATCCAGCACCTTGAACCAATTTCCCTAAGTGAGATACCTGCTTCGATTGACATGGAGTCCCTTGATAACCAACGTTTCCTTGATCAAGTTCAAAGTAAAGTAGTGAGCAAAGCATTTGATGACTAGATTGATCGCATGAAATAAAGGGTTGTCAAAATGTTAAACGATTTAGGTCAAGCCTATAATGAAGGAGAACACTTGATAAAGAAGACAAAAGCCAAGATCAAAGAATGGGAGATGGAAAAGACTACTTGGGTTAGAGAACTTCATTGGATTGAAGAAGTCGAGGAATATGGTTTACAAAAGTTCCTTAAGGAGAAAGCCATGCCGAGTCTTGATGATAAAATCCTTTATGTCATAAAGGATTGTATTGAATGGAGAAATGAAGCAACGGTCCTAGGAATTACTAAAATTAGGAAGCTCAAGAAAGAGCTAAAAACAATAGAGGAGATTCTCTCACGTTATATAAAATGGACTAGTGAGCGGTGTCAAGAGGCTCAAGGGGAACCCAATATACGGGTTGAGCAGGTAATAAAAAACATAGGCACTTGGTTTGAAAAAATCAAAAGCATGAAGGCACCTACAAATGAACATTTTATAAAGGTTGCGTACCTAGAATCAATGATAATCCTGCAGCAAAGTCATTTGGTCATGCATAACAAAAATGTTGCCGAGCTCAGTAGGGACAATGAAGTATGGAAATAGGGGATAGAATTTATTGGTTTGCCACATCAGCCAATAATATTCACATTTACTACCTCATTCAAAGATTGCAAAGCAGTGCGACTTGTAGCAGCTTTAGCTCCATAACTGTCAGGAATACTTGGCAGCAGCTGAAAGGCATTTTTGAGTCCCAATCCAATTTTTTATGCTTACTGCTAGGGTATTTTCATAGATTTAGAATTATTTACTTTCAAGAAGGCAATTTTTATGAAGTTAGTTATCAAGGCCCTGCGCAGCTATTTATTGCAAAACTTTAAATGAATTAAGGGTTCGGCTCCCTGAGATTTTATGGATCTATTTTCATGAAGTCTATGTTTTAAGTTTCTAAAACTGATATAATAGAACATATATACTATCCTATGGTTTTATATATGTGATTAAGGTTTTGGAATGGTAGATACTATTATTTATTAGAATATGATTTTTTTTCTTGTGGAAGTAAATTATACTTGAAGAAAGCTTAACTATTATGTTGGTTGATTTTACACTTAAAACAACAGAGGGAATTAGTGGAAAGATTTTAGTTTAAGTAGTGAATCTTTTGATTGTATCAGAAGTGAGTGTTCATTTATTCTGCACATTCTTTTCATGGTGATGGAATGATTATTTTTTCCTTATGTGTTTTTTGCTTAAAGGCATGTATGTTATTCATTCTTTGTTAATAAAATCCTATTGAAAATCCACTAGCAAGGGGCTGCACCTTGTGAATTTATAGAGAGTTGGATTTTAGCAGCTCATTTATTAGTATTCTGTTATTCTGTTTCTCTTCTTTATTCTTTGAAGGAGCATAAGATTAATTTAAAGAAGAGGGAAAAATTGTATGCTAATAGATATGCAATGATTTTGGTAGCTGTATGCATCCGATTTGCATCAATAAATAAGCTAACTCATTGTTTTATGTGCTCGACATTAGTTGAAAAGAATTGTTTTTTTTGGAGTAATCTTTGAGCACCAAGAAAATCAAGTTTGCAAAGTTGAGGGAAATTGTGCAGAAGAAATGAGTCAACCAGAGTGGAGTGTAACTTCTTCCAGTGGTGGGGCCAAATCTAAATGTGGTGAAGACAAAAAAAAGCTGAATTACTCAGATGAGTTCATGAAATTGCTTCTTGGTTCCAGTCAGAACAAGAGACTAATGATGATGTTTTCAAGGATTTTCTGGGTCAGTGCAAAGATCCTATCACATTGAATTGTTCAGGTTATACTATTTTCAAGTTCTTTTATGGAAATAGGGGTAAACATGTTCCTATTTGTAATGGTTGGGCTTTGGGTTTGGGGAAACTGGTTGTCCCTGATGTGTTCTTAGATGTGGATTTAATTATTGCATTAGCTAGGTGTTATGACCCTATCTCCAAAAAAATTAGGAAGGAGGATTAGTCACCTTTGGTTACTCTTGACGAGGGTTCTTTCATCAGAGCTTTTAGTCTTTAAACATCTTCCTCTACCGAGACTGATTTGAGCCAAGAAAGAGAGAAGTATAAAAACAATATAGGGTCAGTAAAGGACCAGATGGTGAGGCACATCCCAAAACAAGATAAATATATAGCTCCCCTCCCTACTAGCATGAATGCCCCTTACCATTTTAAATCCCTCCATCACTACTTGAGACAGACTTGCTATGGGTTGTGTAGATTTTTGGGAATAGATGGGGATGTAGAATTCTTGCCAGCTAATCTTTTAATGATGAACTTAGATAACTAGAATCCCCTTGTGAACACAAATTATGATTACAATTATATAATTGATAGGATGCATGAAGGGTTGATATCTATTAAAGAGAGTAAAAATCCCATCAAGTTCATGCATTACTCTATGTTGATGCACTTAATTTTGTTTTTCAATATCAATAGCTTTAGTTTGAAAATGCTAAAACCAAGGTTCACCTTTAAAGGCCAACATAATCCAGTACAACTATGGGTAAGAATTTGGAATTCTACTTCAAATGAGGGTGATTTTTGTGTCTTTCAGAATTTCATAGTTTTTCCCATTCTGAGGTTGCTAGGCATAAATGTTACAAGGTTACCAATGAGGATTCTTAGGCTCCTAAGACCTGTGCAATTGGAGGAGAAATGGGAGGGAAAACATAATTGGGGTGACTTCTACTTTGGGGAGAATTCTACAATTTTAAGAGTCTATGGTTGTCCCCAACCCCCACACTTGCAATCAAAATTTGTGCCACCCAGAGTTGTTTCACTAGAATTCATTTGGCAGTTGGTGTGAAAAGACAAAGAGCTTTTGGCCCCTCATAGGAAAGGTACATTCACACCTAGGCAGTTCAAGATTGGTGATTTCTTTATTGGTAAGAGGGCTTTTCCACAAATCACTGCATGGCTAAATCAATTCGAGATGGTATTTCATGCTTGTAGACATGTGGACCCTGAGGATTTCATTAAGACTACAAGGTTGACCCTAATTCCTAACATTGGTGTCATTAAAGAACATGAGGGCCTTGATGAGGAGGATGTGATTAGGAATATTGTGGAGAAGGATGAGGTAACTAAAAGATGGAACATGTTTTTTGACCTCAAAGATTTACAAAATCAATTGAAGAGAGCCCAAATTCCTTTTGAGGGTTTCTTCCCTAACCTTCCCTATTTGAAAAGAGTTGATAGGATGATAGAAATGCATGATACTCTGTCCAATCAGTTGGAAAGTTTTCTTGATAAAAAGAAGCCAAAGAAAGGAAAGGACTATTCATCCTCTGACTATGAGGAGTTTTTTGATGGATCTCAAGAAGGAAATAACCCACCACAAGTTGGGGATTTACCAATTGTTGAGCTTGTTGCAGACCAACCAGAGGCAAAAAATCTTCTAGAGCCACTATTGAAGAAAAGAAGATTTGAAGAAGGGGAACCTTCCAAGAAGGACAAACAAAAGAAGGGGACTGATAAACCATCTATTAATGTACTAGGTGATAGGGCATACCATCACTAATTAAGGAAAAAAATAAGGGCCAGCAAGATGGTGACCACTGATGAGGTAGATAAAGAGCAATCCTTGTGGTTAGAATGAGATATTAGAGAGGTTTATCAGGAAGAATTTTTAGGTGATGACCAATTCATTAAGATCGATTAATTCAAGAATTTCCTTATTTGGAGGAAACATGAAGAAGTAAAGAAAGATCTACTCTAAGGTATGGAATCAAGTGAAGACACTTTGAGGGCTTTAGCATCTTATGATCCTAGCCTTGACCCTATGACTGTAGATGAAGCCAAAGAACTAGTTAAATCAAGTGGAATGCTTTTGACTCTAGGATGGGATTTAATTTCTTCTTTTATTATTGATCAGCCAAGAAAGAAACCACAGGGAAATTTATCTTATGAAGTCCATATTGGTGATATGATTAGGGGAAGTGGTTATGACCCTAAGTCCCAAGCTGTTGCAATGTGGTCTATTGCCCCTAAAACTCAATAGCCATCTTTAGTAAACATAGAGGATTAAACGGAAGGGAATAAGATCATATGGACTCTGTAGAATACAATTTAAGTTGAGGTATCTAAGGCAGTGACTCATTTTGCTAACCTAAATGAAGCAAAGATAGCTCAATTATTTGAAAGGTATGCAAAATTATTTGAGAGTTCAAATATGGTCACTAAAGATAGGGATTTGAAAATGATGAAGATGAAATAGCTAGAGGATGAGTTGGTAGAAGTAAGAGTTAGGGTTGAAGAGGCTTCAAAAGTAGTCCTTCCTCCTCCTTTGCAGATTGAGGCCCTTGTTCAGACAGATATAGAAGTTCCTGAGAAAATTGCTAAGGACCTAGAGAAGATAAGAATAGATGCATCTTTGGACACTGTGGAAAATATTATGCAGTATAGGAAAAACAAAATAAAGGAAAGGATGGAGTCAGTCCATCAATTAGTCAATCTATTACACTAGGTTAATGGAAAGGTAAATGAATCTTTAACCACTTTGGAGCCACTTTATAGTACATGTTCAGGAGTGAGCTCACTATTTGATAAGCTTGATGATTTTCAAGAGTATAGGTCTGACATTCCTAAGGTAGTAACTGAAGTTTTTGAAAAGATTGGTTTAGTGAGTGCTATATTTAAGTTTTTTAAAGGTAAATCTAACCAAATAGCATCCAAGTTGGTTATGTTTGATGGGAACTACAGTAAATATTTTCCTTCAATACATGATGATAATGGGAGTTTAATTAGTATAGATGAGTGGAAAGAATCAATGGATCAATTGGTAATCAAACAAGATGCTTTCCTAAAAGGTGACAACATTTTACACTTGGAAAGATGCAATAGTGTAATTGATATTCCATTTAAAATTGAAAGTGATTGCATCCAATTTGTAGCAGAGGCCAAAAATATAACTGATTCCATGTGGGATCAGTAAATCAAATCACTATAGGAGCTACAGGCTTATAGTTGGCCATCTGATGATGATGTGGCAACATGGGACAAATTGACATAGAAGAAAAAGAAGAAGCTAGCTGCTCAGGTAACAGAAGACAAAGAAGCATAGAGTGCACATGGCACCTGATCTAGAATTTGATGGAGAGCATGTTTGAAACAAAGGGTGATGTAGGTTAGCCTATATTGGTGGTCATCACTCATGCAACAAATTTAGCAACTGCTCTGAAATATCTTTAAACAAAGGTGCCACCTATAGAATTTTTAAGTAGTTGAGAACTGCATTTTGTTGTCATCATCAAATATCTTTTAGTTTGTACTTTTGTTTTTAGTGCTAGATCTTTTCCCAGCCATCCAAAGCTTGTTGCATCCTTTCAAGGATTCCAAAATGGCTGTGGGTATATATAGAAAGTTTGGCTATTTTGAAAAAGGATACAATTTTGTAAAGAAGGTTATGAATATAGAGCTTTGTTTTTTGATAGGTCTGGAAAAACTGTACTGAAACTTTTTGAAATACTAATACAAAATACTAGAACTACTTTCCTATTCATTGGTTGTCTTCATATGTGGGTGTTTTGATTTTCTTATGCATTTAAACTGCAAGGCTTTTGGATGCATTGTTTACTAGGTAAATATAGGGGTTGTGCTTAAGTATCTTTCAAGGAAAGAACAAATCTTAGGGGAGGTCTCTGGAAATTAATTGTCTAAGTATGAATTTGATGACGGATATGTGAATTGAAGGAGTGAAAAGTCAAGCATTTCATTAGTATGATTAAGTGGATGTAGGGTTTGACTCTGATGCCCAATAAATAAGGCACTGGTTTAAACTGTGTTTACATTTGTATCACCAAGAAACACAAACAACTGATTAATTTTACTTTCATTGCATAATATTTATCTAATTTATTCTATGACAAGTTCATGGATGTTATTTTAATGCTTTAAAGAAGCCCTAAAAGAGGTTGTCCTTCCTTGAGTTTAACTCATAAAAAGAAGAATGATGAATATCCTTGTGCCATTGTTCTATGCTATTTCATTCATAGTTTTTATCATAGTATCATGTATTAGTATAATTTGGGGAGCACTAAGAGTAGTGATGTTTTATTGAAATAATCCTAGGATAAAATAGCATAGTAGTGAAGGAGCTGATTCATAATCCAAGGCTCATTTATATAGGTAAAACTGCCCAAGTTTTACACTCAAAGAGAAGAAGGCTTAAAGCCTTAATACCTTAGTGCTTGCATTTTGTTAGATGCATCTATTGGGATTACAGGATTTTATGAATTTTAAATCATCAGTAGATTTGAGCACCAACAAAATTGGTGACTCTGCTTGGGACTTTGAATAATAGCTTACAATAGATTTGTGCAATACTGTCTATTGTGCTTTTGCAGACCAGCTTAATAATTTCATTCCTACTTGCTAGTGGGTGGCGACTCTGATAATCTGTGTTCACCAATCACTGGTATCTATAAGTTTTGATATATTTTATTATGACATAGCATGAGCCACCTAAGGTTCACTAGATCATATTTCAAGGACCACCTAGAGAGTAATATGGGTGATGAGCTTCGTACACCTCGTAGAAAATAGTGGTCTAGGAGAAGTCATGTTACTGTTAACTCCCCAAGACCTTCGAGAGATAGAGTACCTATGCCATTTCCCCAGGAAGCTTCTTCTTCTTCAGATGATCCCAAACATGTCAAGAAATTTATGCCTAGTGTACACTTTCCCTCTCCTGAAGAAGAGATAGCAGAAATAGGTTATTTCCCCACAAGAGAAACCCTAGAGCAATTGGGAGAAAGCTCCGCTGCAGAAACTACCTCATATGATTCTGAAAAATTAAGGGAAGAAGTGAATGCCTTAAGGGAAAAGGAGCATGAGCAACTACTAGAGATTTCTAATAGAAAAAAGATAAGGGAACAACAAATATATGAGTTGCTCATGGAAAGGAAAGATTTAATAAGAAAAACCCAAAGAAATGAGATCTAGGCTAAGGATGTAAACCAAGATGTTCAGGGTTTAGATAAGGATTTGTTTGGTGATATGGATATTCTTAGAAATCAGGTTGAAGGTGTTAAGCATAACCATGATGAGTTTGAGGGAATAGGCCATGTTCTCAGGCAATTGCAACCCTTTGAAATTTAGGGAAATGAGGATATTAAAAATGCCCCAAAAGAAATCCCTGATAAGTGAAAACAAAAGATGGTGGGTGTGAATATTAATGAACCCAAGAAAATTGTTACTATTCCTAGTGTACCTTCCCAAACAACCATAGATTTGGAAAAGGCTAGAAAAGACAAAGAGGATTTGGCTCTTCAAGTTGAGAAACTAGAATTGGAGGTTGCTACAGATGAGATGAAGAGAAAGATTTCTTTCTTGCATGCAAATATAAACACATTTGCTAGTAGCTCTGTCCCTATTATTTTAGGAATAATCCCACCCAATCAACCTAGAAATTCATTTCCAAATCCTCAAGCCTTCCATCCTGGACAAATTCTACCTGGATCAAATTTGAACACTAGTCAAGTTCCCCTCATAGTTAGTGGTACAATGGGGACAATACCTTGTCAAAATATTGCAGAAACCCCTCTGATTCAACCAAATATCCAAAGAAGACCAGTTCATCTGGATAGGTATAGGCCTTAATTATTTGATGGTATTCTTAGTCAACCCAATGCTATCCCTAATGAGATCAGAAAGAAGATCCCATTATTCACTGAAAAAAATGTGGTTACCTGTGAAGAGCACTTGAAGTTTTTCATAGATAAAGTTAATGACCATGAGATTGAGCATGAAGATGTCATAATGAAACTTTTTGTTCAGTCATTAATTGAAGATGCCAGGGATTGGTATAGGGGTGTGCCTGAGAATAGTATTGTATCATGGGATGAATTTGTTAGATGTTTCAAGGAACAATATGCAGAACATGTAAATTCAAGCTACATGCTCAATGATTTCAACAATATCAAGAAGCATTATAATGAGAGCATGTCAAAATTTGATAGTAGGTTCCAAAAGGCTATGTATAAATTATTCCAAGTTTTGAGATTACATGATGCTGTCTGCTTGACCACTTACTTCAATTCTATGGATGGTAAAATGTCTTATCTACTAAGAGATACGAATCCTCGTGCCCTTAGGGATGCATTTAAATTGGCCATAAATATTGAAAGCAACTGAAAATTATCTGGCCAAATGTACAAAAGAGATGAAGGTATATTGTGGAAGGAAACTAGGACACAACTTGCAAGGCCATCCAAAGATGAGGATAAAATGGACAAAGGGGCTGGTATTAACAAAGATTTCCCAACAAAGTTTGACAAGGGTGGTAGAAATTTTCAAGATACAAGATCACCTTATCAGAGACATGATATAACGCCTAACTTATGAGATATGCCCTACAAGACAAATTGGAAAGATGGGAGGCCTGTTCCTGACAACAATGAACCCCAAAAGGGAAGAGATACACTAGATCCCTTGAAGAAAAGCACAACACATAATGTGGAAAATACCCCTTGGTGTGTGGCTTGTAATATGCCTCATTCACCATTCCAATGTACTATGGCTCAAGCCTTGGGAGAAGAGGCCAATGATTCATATGTAGGAGATTATGAAGGATTTGAAAAGCTTGCTATTAACATGTTCACTATGAAGAAATGAGGGATCTCTCATCTTCAGATGATGAAGAGATTTGTCCTGATGTTGATCATAAGAGAAGGATTTTCTCTGATTATGAACAACAAGTATTTACTCACTCTGATCATGATGATCTTGATAATGATAATTGTAAAACCTATATGGTAGAATTAGGATTAGATGAAAAACAATGGAGGAAGCCCAGTGATGAAGAGATCAGAACTCTAACTGTGGCTACTATAAATCAAGCCAAGTCCTCATATAATTTGAGGAATAGAAAGGTGGAAATTGATCAAGGAGTCCCTAGGTCAGTATTTGTTAAAGATAATATTCAAAATAAGGACTCCCCAAAGCCTAATGTTGTAAATAGTAAGGAGGAGGGGCTTGTATTTGAGAAGAAAAGAAGAGAGGAAATTATTGTTGACAAGGCTACAAGGAAAATTGGTAGGCCAAAGGATTACCCTATTTTTCTTGCTGATCCCCCTACCTTTGATATGAGACATGCCCTATCCCAAATGAAGGTTTCCATCCCCTTTCTTGAAATGTTGAAAATTGAGGAGCATAAAATAGCAGCTCTAGCTCTCATAAGTGAACAACGGATAGCTCCTACCATGAAAATGAAGGGGAATTTAGAGGAAGGGCCTATTTCAATTGATAACATCTCTGATGTATGTGTTGGAACTATTGTGACACAAGAGCCTTCCTCTATTGACCCTTTTTATGTAACATTGATTGTAAATAATTTTCTGCTAAAGAATTACATGATTAACTCTGGTGCTGCTACAACTATAATGCCTTATCATGTAATGAAAGAGTTAGGCTTACAAGTTGACACATCTAATGGAAGGTGCTATGCTATGGATAACAGGGTAGTACCTATTGTAGGAACTCTAATTGGAATTGAGGTAAATATTGCTATATTCCCAGAGGATAAATACAAGATGGATGTGGTTGTTGTTGATACAAAACCTCATTATGGTATGCTACTGTCAAGACAATGGGCTGCAGCAGTTTGTGGAAAATTGCAATTAGATTTTTTGTATGCTACTATCCTAGTCAATGGGACTGAGGTAAAGTTGTATAGGGAGCCCCGTTCTTTAGTTATGGTTGAAATGGTTGTGCTGAAAGATTTGAACTACTTTGTAGATATTGACATGAATAATTTCATGATTGAGGAGATAGTACTTGTTAGGGATTTTTCTTGTGGGGTCAAACTTGGCAAGTTATAGGCTTGATTCTCAATTTAAAAAGGTCTCCAAGTTTGCAAGAAAAGCCTAATTGATGAGGATTGGATAAGATCCTCCTTCTGCTTCAAGCTCCATAGGACTCAAGCGGGTATTGCCTATGAATAGGTTACTATATTTCAAGTAAGATTTTGATTGGTGGATTAGGTCCTCATTGTCATGCTGTTATGTTGCTCAAATCTACTTCAATGAAAGATGATTATGAAAATAGCTGAGAATAACCTATTGCAGAATATGACAAATGGAACTACTAATGTAACAACATGAATAATGGCATAAGGATGGTGAATCCTTATTCTTTTTGTGAGTAGAACTCAACGAAGGTTAACCTTTGATTCTCTCTTCAAGGAATCAACAACTATGGACTGTGTGCCCTCAGGGACAGTCCTATCTATTTAGTGCATGAACATGAAATGAAAAATATACTAGTAATGATAAATTTTGTGCTTGATGAGAGATAGGTAATTGCATAAACAAAAATCAGACCGGTGCCTAAGTCTTTGGGCAAAAGAGTTTAACATAAATCAACAAAGGAATTTCAAGGAAATATAGTAGTATGCCTTGCAAACTACATACAATTTAGATAGAATGCCTTACAGACTATCTTCTCACTCTTAGTTTGCCATCATCAAGATCTCAATAGATGTGTTCATTCCCTAAAATTGCACATGAGGATTTAATCCTTTCCTTGAAAGAAACTCATGAAATAATTAAAGTAATTTCCTGACAACTAGTATGTTTCTATATGCCTTACAAACAGAAACATACAAGAACAAACACAAAGGTAAGAGATAGTAATAGAACTAAGATAGAAATTGTATTGTATTTCATGAAAAGTGTACCAATACATACAATGAAAAACTCTTTACTCAAAGACTCAGACTCAGAATGAGAAGTCTGCTATGAAAAGATCGTATTTTTTGCATTTAGCATCAAGAGAATTTCTCATAATAGAGCAGCCATAGGAGCCTTCCAGGAAAAGGAATAGGAACCCAGGTGTGGAACTAGAGAATAGAACCCCTTAGATTACCAAAAATTGGAACCCTTCAAAAATAAAAAATGCTACCATATATACCATTAGTCACCTTGGAATCCTAAACAAGTTAGGATGCAACAAGATATGGATGACCAGGGTAAGGGTTAGGGTTTCCACCCACCAAACCAACTAAAATCAATCAAAATTTATTTTAGGGGAGAAAACCAAGTGATCAGATCCAATAATGATCTCCATTTATGAGAAATCTATGAAAATTGTACTAAAGATCATGAATCTACCATGCTTATCAGTCTGATCAAACACTTGCAACATGCCTTGAGCAAGTTATACTCATTCCTTCATGGCACAAACCTCTATAAATAATCATGGAAGCCTCTAGACCACGCCGTGTTAGTTGATGAAATCAATTCTACTAGATCCAGCTGCCCAAGCATTGAATTCTAGTCCTTCTTATCACTGGAACCCTTAAAATATTCAAATACTAGAAGAAACAACTACTTTCATGGCACCAACAACAAATCGGCGGTCGAAAATCAAACTGAGATCAACTTTAAAACATGACTGTTAGATCCTCATCTTTCTCAGGCTTCAAAACCTAACTCAACAGGAATCCTGGGTTAACATTTGGTGAACATGCAAGAAGGCATCACCCATTCTTGAAAAGAAAATCCTAACCCAAGCTTAACTCAGTGAATCAACAAAAAAACAAAATAACTAACCCCAATGACCATTTGGAGAACTAGCGACTGAAGGCTATCTCCTATTCACTGAATGTTCCATGTTACCACTAGTTTATTTAGAGATTTAGTGACCACTATATTTTCTTATTCACTAAAACATTTAGAACATCACCAAACTATTCCAAGATTCAGCGACCAAGGCAAATGTTAGACCTCCACCAAATTTCTTGTCAACACCACCAAACTTAGAGGATACCAAATATTACACATTCGCTAATTCACTGAATCCTTTATGCAAGACCCACACATGGGCCCACCTGGTGCCACCTGTCATCACATTATTCATCAATTCTACCCAGTCACATCTGACACCGCCAACTGTCCATCAAAATCTGACCCACCTTGGACCCTTCTGACATTAGGCAAGATCAACAACCATCGCTATATCACTCACTTAAAAATTAAGCATCTCATCCTTGCAGTATAATGATAGCTACAAGATCATGTAGGACTTTAACCTACTCCACAGACTAAAGACCTCGGGCCCACTGACATCATCCCCATCACCTTCTCATCGACCAATTAGAAATGAACAAATCTACAACACCTGGCACCCAAAATGACATGGCAAATCAGACCCACCTCAACGTTGGCATAAGCTTGTTGGAAAATTGGATGGTCGGTGCAAGATCTTAAGGGGTCAAGAGATTCTTTAAGATTATGCACCCATTGTAGATCTTGAATCTACTGAGGACTGGGTCTCGCTGACAAAATGTCCAACTCATTGTCCTCATCCAATAAAAAAATTGCCATTTGCGCATAGCTGGCAAATGGACCCATTGCAATCCTTTCGGTCTGATGCCAAATCAATGGATGTCACATGATTTGATAGAGGAAGAATATTTCTTGCACCTTTATGCTGGCTTTTGATCTTTTGAAACTGAAAAATAGGGCCCGCGTCAAACTCCATGTCACTATCTAATAACCAATTCAAATCTGACATCTTAGTATCTTACTAACATAGGTCCACATGTATTATCTCTTATGAAGAAGGCCCACCATTTCATGATTTGGTGACTGAAGAAAAAGGTAATCGCTACTTGCTGGGTCACTGAATACTAAGACATAACCACCAAGAAATAAGAGATTATGTGAGCACAGTCACGTATTCATTAAATAACACTACTAACCATTGAAGGACTTAGAGGATAAGCGACTAACCAGGAAGAAAAGAACACGTGTTATAAATCACTTAAGTGGCATAAAAAAGGTAATGAGGAAAAATAACATGGCCAAGGAAAACAAGGGTTTTTTCTATGCAACAACTAGAAATATGAAATCAACCCTAGGGTTTCAAACAGGGAACACAGGAAACATTGCAGAGACCAGAGAAGAAAAGATATAACCATGAAAAATTTTACAGGTGCCAACAGTACCCCAAATGAAAAACATAGATCCAATTATGGATGAGTTGATATTGCAACAAGATGGGCTTTAGAAAATGTTCTTTAATGGTGGATGCTCCAAGGAAGGATCAGGAGCTAGTGTTGTGTTCATCTCCCCATCAGGTATTACATTTAAGTACTCCTTTTTGCTAACTTTTGAATGTACCAATAATACTACTGAGTATGAGGCTTTAATATTGGATTAGATGTAGCCATAAAGCATGGTATCAAATATTTAAAGGTTCATGGTGATTCCCAATTAATTATAGCCCAAGTGAGATCTCAGTATGCTGCCAAGGATGATAGATTGAAATTATATAAACATGCTATCTAGGATAGATTAGAGTTTTTCAAAGATTTTAATCTACTTTGGATAGAAAGATCCAATAATATCATGGTATATTTTATTGCAAATGTTTCCCTCAAAAATAATGACATCACCCTCACTGGTGTGTCTATGCTAGAGGTCAAAAGTAGGCCTGCAGTGCCTAACAATGTGTATAATTGGAAAGTTTCTGAGGATGATTTTGATATCCTTATATTTCTTTAGGGCCTTGATCAATATGATGGCCAAAAAATAGATTTCAATGAAGCACAATAGTGTGTTGAGGGAAAAGAGTGTATCATGGGAAATGAGATAGTAAAATTACCCTCAAATCATATACCTAAAGGGTTAGTGGAGCTGGAGGGAATGTTCAAAATAAATGATGGTTATTTGTCTCAAAAGTCTAACACTAAAATGGAGGATGCAGAGGAATTAAACTTAGGATATAAAACCTCCCCACAAATGGTGTACATTGGAAAGAAATTGAGCAAAGAGGTCAGAGGAAATCTGATAAGACTTTTGAAGAGATACAAACATGTATTTTGTTGGTCTTATGATGATCTCAAGGCATATAGGGATGATCTGTTTCAACATGAGATCCCTCTAAAATAAGAGACTAAACCATTTAGATAGAAACAAAGACCCATTAACCCTCTGCTAGCTACAAAGATGTAGGTTGAATTGACAAAATTAAGAGATGCTAGCATCATTGAACCAATTAGGCATTCTACATGGGTTTCCAATATTGTGCCAGTTAGGAAAAATGATGGTGACATAAGACTTTGTGTTGATTTCAGGAACCTGAATGTGGCTTCATTAAAAGATAATTATGGATTGCCTAATATGGAAGCCATGCTACATAGGGTAACTAGTTGTGAGCTCTTGTCAATGATGGATGGTTTCTCAGGTTACAATCAAGTACCGGTCAAAGAATCAGAGCAGTTCAAAACAACATTTACAACCCCATGGGGAATGTATGTATATATTCGCATGCCCTTTGGTTTAAAAAATGCTGGAGCAACTTTTCAAAGGGCAATGGATGTTTCATTCAAGGAACTAATTAATGTTTTGATGGTGGTGTATTAGGATGATCTTACTGCTTATTCTAAAAGAGCTGATGATCATTGTTGTCACTTGGAAAAGGTCATTGTTAAAGCCTTAGAATTTGGTGTCTCCTTAAATCCAAGAAAATGTCAATTTTCTATGACAGAGGGGAAGTTACTTGGACATATAGTGTCAAAAGAAGGAGTCAGGATTGATCCTAAAAGAGTAGAGGCAATCACGAAGGTCATTCCTCCAAAATATGTAAAGGGTGTACAATCTTTCTTAGGGAAGATTAATTTTGTCAGGAGATTTATTGCTAATTTTGCAGAGGTGGTGAAGCCTATAGTCAAACTTTTGAAAAAGGATGCAAAATTTAATTGGAATTATGAGGCTCAGCAGGCCTTTGAGAAAATTAAACAAGCAATCCAGGAAGCCCCTATTTTGGTGTCACCTGATTATTCAAAGCCATTTTCTCTATTCTTCTTTCCATCTTTTCACACAATTGCAGCCATTCTTTTACAAAAGGATCAAGAAGGTTTTGAACATCCTATAGCCTTTTTCAGTAAGTCTTTATAGTCTACTGAATTAAATTATGAGTTAATGGAAAAGTAGGCATATGCACTAGTAAAGGATGTTAAAGCTTTCAGACCCTATCTTGTCTGTGCAAAGGTTAATGCATATGTACCTCATGCAACAGTGAAAGATATTTTGGTGCAAAGTGAGGTCATAGGGAAAAGATGCAAGTGGATCAATAGGATTCAAGAGTTTGATATTGAGATCCACATTACCAAATTGGTGATACTGGGGACTTGCAAAACTAATGACTAAGGAAAACATGGACCTTGTCCAAGTGAATAGTACTACTATTAATGAAGATACAATCACTAGCATTGAAATGCAACCATGGTACAAAGATATTGTTTATTTTATCAAACATGCTAAATGTCCACAAGAGATAAATGATAATCAAAGGAGGAGCTTGAGATTGCAAGCCCAAAGGTATGTACTAATCCAAGGTGATTTGTATTGGAAGGATAATGATGGAATTCTACTATTTTGTCTAGACAAACACCAATCAGAAAAGGTACTGAAAGAAATGCACTTAGGGTTGTGTGGAGGACATCATTCCACTTGGTCCATAGCTCATAAGATTTTGAGGGTAGGATATTATTGGCCTATTTTATTTAAAGATACTCATTCTTTTGTTAGAAAATGTGAGCCATGTCAAAGATTTTCCAAGAAACTGCAATTCTCAGGTGCATTATTATTGAACCTTGTTGTTGCAGAAGCTCCTTTTGCAATGTGGGGTATGGATTTTATTGGAGAGTTTTCTAAAAAGTCTAGTGGGGGACATAGTTATATTCTAGTAGCTACTGACTATTTCACTAAGTGGATTGAAGCAATTTGGACTAAGAAGGCAACCGATGCTATTGTAATTGAGTTCTTGATGAATAATTTAATCACTAGATTTGGTGTTCATATCAAATTGGTTGTAGATAATGTCATGAGCTTTAGATCTCAAGAGATTACTAATTTTTGTTGAGAGATGGGAATCATTTTGTCTTATTCATCTCCTTACCATCCACAAGTAAATGGGCAGGCTGAATCTAGTAATAAGAGTATCCTACAAATTTTGAAGAAAACCATGGAAAAGAATAAGAAAGGTTGGCATATAAAATTGAAACTAGCATTGTGGGCTGATAGGATTGCTGAGAAAAGAGTTACAGAGAAGTCCCCTTTTAAAATGGTATATGGTTTAAAATCTAGGTTCCCAGTAAACAACTTCTTACTAGTTTACAAGTTCATGCAAGAAGAAGGCATGGAAATTAGTGATCCATTGCAAGAAAAAATGGTTCAGTTGGTTGAACTGGATGAGGTCAGAAGGGAAGGACAAAAGGAAAATGTGAAGTTGCAACAAAAAATGAAATATCTTTTTGATAAAAGAGCAATTGTGAGAAAGTTCCAGCCTGGTGACATGGTTCTTCAATGGAATGCCAGAGCTGAAGACAAAGGAAAACACAAAAAATTTGAATCTTTGTGGATAGGACCTTTTATTGTTCATCAGACCCATGGAAGGGATTCATATTTTTTGCAAAATCTAGATGGTGGAGAACATGAATTTCCAGTGCATGGACAATTCCTGAAATTTTTCTTCAGTTAAGTTCTTCTCCTTTTCCATGCATAGTAGGTATGTATATATGCATAGGTGTGTTTGTTTTTGTTGTGTGTTCTTTTATTGCTTTAGGTTAGGGTTTTTTGGTTTGCCTCCCAGAGATTCATAAATTCTTGCTATGATCTTGCATTCAAGCATCCTTAGATAGAGCCACTATTGGGTATTTTCTTAGTTTCTGAGGTTTTTGTTCAAATTTTGGTTTAGTCACCCTGCAAGTGTTTTTTTCTGGTCTAGGATTCTTAAAATTCATCAAAATGGATGTAACCAAGTTTGAAAACCCTTGCCCTAGGTCTTGTCTTTTAGAAAGTCTTGCTCATTTGTATAAACCCTTAAGTTGGCTCTAGTTCTTATGTTTCATCATTACTTTTTTCCACTTAAGTGATCAGATCATGCACGTGATTATTCCCATTAGACATTTGCTAAATCGTGTAATGTTATTTCATGTCTCTAAGATATTTAGAGAACCTGTGAATGTATTAAAACCATTATATATGTCACCTTAGTCGCCAAGTCTCCAAGTTTCCTAGCGGTTACTTCAAACTTTGCATGAATTAGTGAGTATGTTGTCTCCTATTCACTTAATATCTAGCGGTCTCATGTAAACTCTCAGTGGCCTAGCATGGTGGTGATCTCTCATTCTTGGAATCATGTGGTTAATTCTTATATCATTCAATGATCTAGCAAGTACCATTGATTATTTGAATATCTACGGTCATGTTTTAATCTCAATGTGTTTGGGTCCTACATGAAAGGATTTGGTGATTCGGCAACTGGGTGGTTGCATCAGTGTCCTCTAAGTTTGGCAGCTCCAATAGTTTGGCATGATGAATTTAGAAAAGATGGTTTTCCCTTTTGTTTTCTTATTCTCATAATAAGTTGGCAGGGTTCCTAATGTTCTGGCGATTTGGTGAATGAAGCGGTCGCGTGTTCTCATGAAAGGCTAGAAGCATTTAGTGAATGGGAAAATCACGTAGTTAGGAAAGTATTAAGCCTTCAGTCACTTAATCTCATAATGAAGTAGTCAATGCTTAAAGTATTGGGAGATTTAGTGAATAATTTGTTCGTTGAGTCTCATAATCAAAAGGTCAACACTGGTGCTATCTTAGTGAATTAATGAGGATCATTGATTTTGTCTATGATCAATAGTTGAATCAAAGTCATAGTGTGAAATAGGTAGTTAAGAAAGAATTCAGTGATTCAGAGAATAGGTGTGTTCACCAGTTCTCACAGTAAATTTGTGGTAAAGTCTCCCTTTCAGCAAATGAGCGAAGCTTTCAGTCGCTGAATATTCAAATAAAGTAATAGTTAACTAGAACATTAAGAAATTGAGAGATAGCTGTTGTCACTAATTCTCTGAATGATAATTGTGGTTATTTTCTCGAGCATGTTATGTTTGTCCGTTGGTTCACTGAATAAGGGATTTGTTAAGAGATTCATTTAGCGAATGAGCAAGTCCTTCAGTCACTAGTTCTTTGAAGTGCGCCTAGTTAGAGAAAATAATAAAGGAGAGGCTAGAGACTATTGCTACATGGATAAAGTACACTATCAAGTTGGAGAAGAGAGAAATTATCCATCCAATTAGTTTTAAATGGAGGGTTTCATGATGTAAAATAGGTTTTTAAAGTATAAAGCTATAATCATTGCCTCCTTGCCTTGATTTTGAGTTTTTAAAATTTAAATGTCAACATCCCAGCATCGGCTAGCTCTGATATGAAAATTGGTGACATGTGAAATTGAATGCGGGTGTAATTAAGGATGGATATGCAATGATTTTGGTAGTTGTGCGCATCTAATTTGCATCGATAAATAAGCTAACTCATTGTTTTATGTGCTCAACATCAGTTGAAGAGAATTGTGTTCTCTGGAGTAATCTTTGAGCACCAAGCAAATCAAGTTTGCAGAGTTGAGGGAAATTGTGTAGAAGAAATGAGTGAACTAGAGGGGAGTGTAACTTCTTCCAGTGGTGAGGCCAAATCTAAAGGTGGTGAAGACAAAAACAAGCCGAATTACTCAGATGAGTTCATGAAATTTTTGCCTAGTTCTAATTAGGACAAGAGAGCTAATGATGATGTTCTCGAGGATTTTCTGGGTCAGTGCAGAGATCTTGTCACACCGAATTGCTCAGGTTATACTATTTTCAATTTCTTTTATGGAAATAGGGCCGGCACTAATACATTTGGGGTGAAATTGTGACGGCAATTTGCGACGACAGGCAAATGTCATGCGGTTTTGGCTTTTTTTTTTCAAATATAGCCTGACACCGTCGCAATTGTGATGACAATACATTTGGCAACGTCGCCATTGCGACGTTGTTGGGATATAAGGACAAAAAAAAAAGGAACGTTGTCATTTGTGTTTTCAACAGCGCCGTAACCCTCTGCAAAATCACATCAGGATATAAGGGCAAAAAAAACAAGAACGTTGTCATTTTTGTTTTCAACAGCGCCGTAACCCTCCATGAAATCACATCAGGATATAAGGGCAAAAAAAACAAGAACGTTGTCATTTGTGTTTTCAATAGCGCCGTAACCCTCCGCGAAATCACAGCTACAATTTCTGAGTACGTTGGGTTTATTTTTCTTTTGTCATTATTATGTAATCTGGTATTCAGCTGTTAGAGAGCTAAAATACCCAGAAATGAGGACATATCTATGTTGAATTTATTGTTAGCGGCTTTGGTTATTTAGAAGTTTAATTTTATTTGTTCATCTTTCAAGCACAAACATTTTGTGGACCGTAACGTCTTCATTGTTTCGGGTATGCAGTGAAACAGCCCTAACTTGCAATTGCGATGTTGTCAGGATATAAGGGCAAAAAAAAAAGGAACGTTGTCATTTGTGTTTTCAATAGCACCGTAACCCTCCGCGAAATCACATCGGGATATAAGGGCAAAAAAAACAAGAATGTTGTCATTTGTGTTTTCAACAGCCCCGAGAGAGATTCCCTCCGCGAAATCACAGCTACAATTTCTAAGTACGTTGGGTTTATTTTTCTTTTGTCATTATTATGTAATCTGGTATTCAGCTGTTAGAGAGCTAAAATACCCAGAAATGAGGACATATCTGTGTTGAATTTATTGTTAGCGGCTTTGGTTATTTAGAAGTTTAATTTTATTTGTTCATCTTTCAAGCACAAACATTTTGTGGACTGTAATGTCTTTATTATTTCGGGTATGCAATGAAACAGCCCTAACTTGTGACTACCTTCACGGTACTTGTGTACATTATCATGTTGTCTTTACAGTGACTGTCCTCATTCAAGTGGCAATTACACAAGGGATAGTCACTATGAGATGTCCTCATTTGTGACAAGGACAGTCACACTTAGGAAATCTCATAGTGATATTCCCTTGTGTAATTTCCACTTGAATGTATTGCTATTGAACCACATTAATGCTTTTCTTCAACAAATGAGGATAGTCACTGTAAAGACAACATGATAATGTACACAATTACCAAAAAATGATCTTGTTAATTGATGTAACACTTTGTCTTGCTCACTCCCTATCCTTCACTAGGGTCTCTTTAGGCCAATTTTTTGACTTGATAGGGTACTTAACTATCCCTACACTCTTTAGGTATCTCTACCCAAGATCCCACTCCTTCAACTAGTGCACACCAACAAGAAATACAACGAACTCTGCTCAATACCAATCTAGCTACTAGGACACTCCTAGTCTTGTCTTCACAAATTGAAACACATTCAACTAGAACTTTACTCCATGGAGAGGCTGGCCACTAGGACCTCTATTGGTTTCAATATTACTCCTTCACCTATACTTTTCATTAGTACTTCAATCCGGTTCATCAAACCATGCCAATTGCACCCAAAAATAGGCTGCTAGCAATTAGACCTTTGTCAAGCCTTTTTGTTTATATTAAGCCACCTAAAGGGCTTAGGATTCAGATGCCCTTTATTGAGAACTCCAAGATATCTAAGGTCTTCTCCTCCTAGATTTTTTGTACACCAACTGCTACAGCCATGCCTGAAAACAAGTATTTTGACACAACTTGGACAGTCTGACTAAGAGTTTGTTTTCTTAGCAGCCAAAGAAACTCACCCAATCTTCTAATTTGACTTGGGGCTTCTTTAGATGTGTGTCTACCTCTCCATGAGATTTTAGTTGAAGCAACCAATGCATTCAACTTGTTGTAATCTTCTTGTAATGATTTGTCATCCCTAACTATGCTCAACTGACTCACCTAGGACATCATTGCAAACATAGAAAATGAGCTTCCCAAGGCCCCTCCTTCCAAACATATAGTACATGGAGTCTCCTCACCCATTCCAAGAGCCCGTACAAAATTGACAATGGAATGATGAGCTAAGACTCCATTTGTTCAACCTACCTGGTTCAAACCAATGATAGGGTACTTAACAAAAGAATTAACAAACTAGTTGGAATGCTTCAAAACTCAAAAAAAACACAACACAGAATAAAAAAACAACTTGTACTAACTTTTCCAATAGACACTGCGAGCTATCTAATCCATTAATCAACTGAAAACAAAGAAACAAAAAAACTCAAGAATTCACTAAAACCGTGTTACTCTACAAATCTTCTTAATTCCAAATGTTTTTCCCCCCAACCTTTTGCATAGATCGATGGAGGCCTCTTATAGTTGATCTGATGCCTAATTCAATGGTTTCATATAGTTACATAACCATCTTACTCGAAAATGCTCCCTTGCACAAATGTTGTCAATGTTGTGAATGACAACATTGACAACTTGTTACAACCTTTGGGATTTTGGTTCAAAACTTATTGTTCAAACACCATAAGACCCTAACCATGACTTAGTTAGGCTATTTAGACCTCACATAGGCCACTTCTACACTTCTTTTCCCAATTTGACCCCTAAATGCTTCATTCCCACTTTTGCCACAATATTGGTAACTTGGGTACAAATTGGCACTTGCCTTCACAAAGGTCACACATGAGGACATCTCACAGTGATTGATTGTCCCTTGTGTAATTTCCACTTGAATGTATTGCTATTGAACCACATTAATGCTTTTCTTCTTCAACAAATGAGGACAGTCACTCTAAAGACAACATGATAATGTACACTCACTGTAAGGATAGTCACAAATGAGGACATCTCACAGTGACTGTCCCTTGTGTAATTACGGCTTGAATGTATTTCTATTGAACCACATTAATGCTTTTCTTCTTCAACAAATGAGGACAGTCACTCTAAAGACAACATGATAATGTACACTCACTATAAGGATAGTCACAAATGAGGACATCTCACAGTGACTGTCCCTTGTGTAATTGCTGCTTGAATTACACAAGGGACAGTCATTGTGAGATGTCCTCATTTGTGATAAGGACAATCACACATGAGGACATCTCACAGTGATTGTCCCTTGTGTAATTTCCACTTGAATGTATTGCTATTGAACCACATTAATGCTTTTCTTCTTCAACAAATGAGGACAGTCACTCTAAAGACAACATGATAATGTACACTCACTGTAAGGACAGTCACAAATGAGGACATCTCACAGTGACTATCCCTTGTGTAATTTCCGCTTGAATTACATAAGGGACAGTCATTGTGAGATGTCCTCATTTGTGACAAGGATAGTCACACATGAGGACATCTCACAGTGATTGTCCCTTGTGTAATTGTCACTTGAATGTATGCTATTGAACCACATTAATGCTTTTCTTCTTCAACAAATGAGGACAGTCACTCTAAAGACAACATGATAATGTACACTCACTGTAAGGACAGTCACAAATGAGGACATCTCACAGTGACTGTCCCTTGTGTAATTGCCGCTTGAATTACATAAGGGACAGTCATTGTGAGATGTCCTCATTTGTGACAAGGACAGTCACACATGAGGACATCTCACAGTGATTGTCTGTAATGTCCCCTTTTTGGCTAACTTGGAAAACAGGAACAATTACTCCACTTCTCAGACTTACTCTATTAGATACTTACAATTAAACTAAGTAATGGAGGTTACTTAAGATATCAACCGCTATTTCAGATTCAATCACAATATGTGTGCAAGATGATATTGATACCAATATGTTTAATAGCACTATCGGATATAATGATATGAAATATGCTATGAATATGATGTTTCCTATCACTTATAGTGATAGTATAATGATGCTATGTCTGACATAAACAATATCGATATACAATCAATAAGTATTGCTTACAGCAATGTATTTGCTGTGTTTGATATGATGATGTAATTATGCAAATGTGTAATATCGCTATGAGTGATATGTTGCTATTTCAGATTCTGAATTATATGCTTGCAACTTGAAATATTGATGTTGTTTCTGACTATCCTTTCTATCTGTGCAATCATGGTGTTGTCTCTGATCTGCAATGATAAACTTGAAACCAAATTGCCAAAGGCAGATGCTCTATTGAGTATATCCAAATATGGATAAGTAAATAAATTTCTAATGATGCCTTGAGTGACTGACGAGAATGCATTCTTATATTGTCTTTAACAAATGAAGAGATGCTATGAATGAGACGTGTCTTGTTTCTTCCTCCATGTCCCTTTGTTAATCACACCTTTCCATAATCTGACAGTTCACATAATATTATTTCATTATTTTCTGATCATAGATAACTCCCAGATTGACTCAATATCAAATATTTTTATGAAGGTAATCTTCCCTAATTGGTAGTGCAACCAGTAGTTAACATCCATTGTGTTTGTATTAGTTTGGTCTAACTATCATTAGTATTTAGTCAATCGATATTAACTCTTGCCTTATCCCATATTGTTATGATTATATCCAATCTTTCTACTCTGATATAAGTCTTGGGGGTCTTTGAGGATCCACCAGAAGCCAAGGAGAAAATGTATTCAAATGCTAAAGATGGTGTAACAATCCTTACAGCTGTTGAACCTTGCTGTGTAGATCATCTCCGATTCTCCAAGTTCAACAGTACTATGGTATTCCTTTGGATACTTCTAATGGTAAATTTCAGACATCAAGTTCTTTTCATATGAAACTACTACATTTGTAATCTGTAGTTTTAAACTTTTAGTTTATAAATGTTCATCAGCTTTAGTTCGTATGCTGCCATTTCAAGTATGATTAATGAAGTTACCTTTATCACAGGATGAAAGTGAGCAGTCAGCATACTGGTACGGAGCTGGCAGCATTGATACGGTGACTAGGGCATCGTTTAATGGTGGTATTGTGTTTTCCCGTGTTTAGGGCATCGGCCTTTTGAAGCATTGCCTTCATCTTTCTTAAGTCTGAGTTTTAAGTTTGTTTATCTCTCTCGATGCTGTTGAAAATACAAATGACAACGTTCTTGTTTGTTTTGCCCTTATATCCTGATGTGATTTCGCGGAGGGTTACGACGCTGTTGAAAACACAAATCCCTTGTGTAATTGCCACTTGAAGGAGGACAGTCACTGTAAAGACAACATGATAATGTACACTTACAGTGAGTGTACATTATCATGTTGTCTTTACAGTGACTATCCTCATTTGTTGAAGAAGAAAATCATTAATGTGGCTGAATAGCAATACATTCAAGTGGCAATCACACAAGGGACAGTCACTGTGAGATGTCCTCATTTGTGACTATCCTTACAGTGAGTGTACATTATCATGTTGTCTTTAGAGTGACTGTCCTCATTTGTTGAAGAAGAAAAGCATTAATGTGGTTCAATAGCAATACATTCAAGTGGCAATTACACAAGGGACAATCGATCACTGTGAGATGTCCTCATGTGTGACTATCCTTGTCACAAATGAGGACATCTCACAATGACTGTCCCTTCTATAATTGCCACTTGAATGAGTACAATCACTGTAAAGACAACATGATAATGTACACATACAATGAGTGTACATTATCATGTTGTCTTTATAGTGGCTGCCCTCATGTTGTATATTCTTCTCTGTAGATGCTACTATGTTGATCTAGGGCTCGCTCTCAACAAATGCAGATGCAACCCCCTGCCTCAGGGCTTTTAGAATATACAAATATACATCCTTAACTCTCATTCCACTAAGGAAGAAGGAATTCCAATGGTTGAAATGTGAGTTAAGGTCTTTACATCAGTCAAACCCTGAAAATGAGGGTTTGTAAACAATGCACAGAAAATTTGAAATAACTTAGATATAAAACAAAGAGAATCAATCAAACCAACTTCCAAAGCATCAGATGTCACTATTACAACTTCCAGGAAAATTTTATCATCCAACCACCATCCGTACAGCCGTACAGAGTTCATTTTTCACCAAAAATGCACTAAAATAGGGTTATTTTTATTTTTTATGAAAGCAAAATGATTACAATACTGGTTCTCTATCTATCTTCGACCATTTGAAGCCTAAAATAGGCTCTCCAAATGTTGGTTCAACCATCTAGGTGGTTAGAATAGTTTATCCAACAAATGTCAACTTTGCTAAGCAACTTTTAAAGTTGCATTACAACTTTGCAAACAACTTTGCCGAGAAGGTTAAAAATGTGTTGTGAAACTTTAGGAACCTTATTAAAGTTATTTTGGACCTTCAAACTTCTTAACAACATCTAAAAGACACCTAATAAACACTTACTATGCTCATTTCATCCAAGGACTCAAAAGATGCCCAAGGTTTATAAGTCACCAAGGGGTCTTGTGTCCAACAAGTGGATGTTTATAAGGAGATAAAATCAATCCTTAATATTTATTACAAACCAAGAAAACATCTAAAACTCCTATTCTAATTTATTGTCATTCAAAAAGACTCTGATTTTTCATTCAAAAAGACTCTGATTTGTCAATCAAAAGGACCTTTCACCAGTCAATCGTTCAAAGCTCCAAGGTGAAAATCTTATGTTCCAATTGATAGGATTTGACTCCTTGGCTTCATGGCAACTTCCTTCAATCATGGTGTCTTTGGCTTGCATTAGGGATGCCCCTGCATCAAATAGCAATGCATTCAAGTGGCAATTACACAAGGGACAGTACATGCCCATTAAAGTTGGTGTTTTGTTATCCAGCATGACAATGGAGACAACATACTCTGTGTCAATTTTACTGATCAAATTTCCCTCCGCCAGGCAAAGCAACAATCTGGGTATGATAAGGTGAAATTTTGTAGTCCTTTTGGGTATGATAACAGTTCCAGTTTCCAATAAGATGGTTCATTTTTATAATCTAGCTTCAATTTCTCTTGTGAAAATCTTTTTTTCATTTTATGGGTGGTAAAATATAATTATTATGCTAGAGGTGTGTACTTATGGATGATAATGAAACAAAATGATAAGATTTAAGACTCTTGTTTTTTTTTTAAATAGCAATTTAAGTTTCCTTCTATTATAAATTACTGTTTTTCTATTTTTTAATGTATCTTTCCAGATCTTTTATATCAATTTTATTTATGAAATATAAATATATTAATAATGTTTTAGTGTTTTTAGGATTAGTTTATATCAATTCTATGTATCATCATTTGTCATTCAATTATCAATATTATTAATTTAGACTGTGCAATTGTAGAACTACTCGAATATGGGTTGGATGGATACTCAAGCAGGGGAACCCTCCTCAAATATCTCAAGCAGTGAACTTGGAAAAATGTGTCCTGAAGGAACCCTTTCCATCAGAGAGATAAAAGTACAAACAAGTAAAAGAAGCAGGCTCTGCAAATATGTTTTTGAGAAGAAAAATGATAGATTATTCGAGTATGGTTCATGAGGTATATCTAAAAAGACATTTTTTTTTCTTATTATAATAAAAGAGGAAGTTGTGAATGTCAAAGTTGAGTGAAACAAAAATTATTTTCATCAAATTTTGTTAGGCTTGCTTTTGGGAATAGTTTCTTACAATATTGCTATTAAGATTTTTATTGTGTAGTTTTTAGATTAGGTTTATAAAATTATATTTCATGAGTAGTGATTCATATTAATCAATTAACGATACTTTTGGAAGGTATTTTCAATGTGTCAAATTTTGATATTTTTACAAGAATTAGATTGTGTAATTTTTTTAATTAAAGTCATTGACTCATATTTCATAAATAATAGTTCTCATGAATCCATCTCTTATAAGATTGAATAGTCTATTTAGGAAGTATTTCTGATAGTATGTCAAATTATGATATTACTATTACCATTAGATTGCATGGCTTTGAAGTCAACCTCGTTGACCCATATTCTTCTCTGTAGATGCTACTATGTGCTAGGGAACTTCTTAGAACTGTTGGTATATTCTTACAACTTGTTACACCTGGGATATTCTTCTTTGTAGATGCTACTATGTGCCGCGGTCCAAACAGGCCCATAAATGTGGTTGAATAGCAATACATTCAAGTGGAAATTACACAAGGGATAGTCATTGTGAGAAGTCCTCATGTGTGACTGTCCTTGTCACAAATGAGGACATCTCACAGTGACTGTCCCTTGTGTAATTTCCACTTGAATGAGGACAGTCACTGTAAAGACAACATGATAATGTACACATACAATGAGTGTACATTATCATGTTGTCTTTACAGTGGCTGCCATCATGTTGTATATTCTTCTCTGTAGATGCTACTATGTGCTAGGGAACTTCTTAGAATTGTTGGTATATTCTTACAACTTGTTACACCTGGGATATTCTTCTCTGTAGATGCTACTGTGTGCTGTGGTCCAAATGGGCCCATAAATGTGGTTGAATAGCAATACATTCAAGTGGCAATTACACAAGGGATAGTCACTATGAGATGTCCTCATGTGTGACTGTCCTTGTCACAAATGAGGACATCTCATAGTGACTGTCCCTTGTGTAATTGCCACTTGAATGAGGACAGTCACTGTAAAGACAACATGATAATGTACACAAGTACCATGAAGGTAGTTGCAAGTTAGGGCTATTTCATTGCATACCCGAAACAATGAAGATGTTACGGTCCACAAAATGTTTGTGCTTGAAAGATGAACAAATAAAATTAAACTTCTAAATAACCAAAGCCGCTAACAATAAATTCAACACAGATATGTCCTCATTTCTGGGTATTTTAGCTCTGTAATAGCTGAATACCAGATTACATAATAATGACAAAAGAAAAATAAACCCAACGTACTGAGAAATTGTAGTTGTGATTTCACGGAGGGAATCTCTCTCGGCACTGTTGAAAATACAAATGACAACATTTCTCTACATTATCATGTTGCCTTTACAGTGACTGTCCCTTGTGTAATTGCCACTTGAAGGAGGACAGTCACTGTAAAGACAACATGATAATGTACACTTACAGCCCGTGTACATTATCATGTTGTCTTTAGAGTGACTATCCTCATTTGTTGAAGAAGAAAAGCATTAATGTGGCTGAATAGCAATACATTCAAGTGGCAATTACACAAGTGACAGTCACTGTGAGATGTCCTCATTTGTGACTATCCTTACAGTGAGTGTACATTATCATGTTGTCTTTATAGTGACTGTCCTCATTTGTTGAAGGAAAAAAGCATTAATGTGGTTCATTAGCAATGTATTTAAGCGGCAATTACACAAGGGATAGTCACTCTAAGATTTCCTCATTTGTGACTATCCTTACAGTGAGTGTACATTATCATGTTGTCTTTACAGTGACTATCCTCATTTGTTGAAGGAAAAAAGCATTAATGTGGTTCAATAGCAATGTATTCAAGCGGCAATTACACAAGGGATAATCACTCTGAGATTTCCTCATTTGTGACTATCCTTACAGTGAGTGTACATTATCATGTTGTCTTTACAGTGACTGTCCTCATTTGTTGAAGGAAAAAAGCATTAATGTGGTTCAATAGAAATGTATTCAAGTGGCAATTACACAAGGGACTGTTGGAAACAATTGTCTGAAGAAAATTGCTACTCAATTATGTATTGTCTTTGATGTCACACTATGTCATAGTCCAAAGCAATCAGTTCCTACCGAGCTCATTCGGTCTGCCAGATAGGAATATTAGTGCTTACCGAGTCCACTTGGTTATCAAAGAAAATCAGTGTCTACTGAGTTCACTCGGTTACCAAAAGAAAAGATAGTGTTTACCGAGTTCAGTCGGTCATCGAAGAAAAGATAGTATTTACTGAGTTCAGTAGGTCATCGAAGAAAAGATAGTGTTTACCAAGTTCAGTCGGTCATCGAGGAAAAGTTAGTGTTTACCGAGTTCAGTCGGTTATCAAAGGTAAAGGATTGTCGGTGTTTACCAAGTTCCCTCGGTCACCGAAAGATTATAGAAAGTTATGGTCACCGAGCACTGTCGGCCCTTGAAGGATTTTTGCAAATAGAGTTTGCTTAATTCAGCTGACTGTTATACTAAATAATGTCGATTTGACAAATCCAAAATCATATAAATAAAAGGTCAAATGTGAAAAATAAAAAAAAAAATATAACAGCAGAAGATTTACAGAAGAAAAGAAGGAAAGGTATATGCAAATTTGTGAAGGATGTTCAGATATCCTTGAGGAGCAGCAGAGATTTATTCGATCAGAAAGGATCAGACTTATGCAGAGTAGAGATCTGTAATCAGCAAGACAGTTGCATTATTATACAGGTCACTTTTTCATTGTTACCTTCTTATCATTGTAACAGTGAATTCTAAATCTCTTAATCGAGTTGGTTTAACAACCATAATGTAAATCCTCTAACAAGGTGACAATTCCATTGAATTGTTTTCAAGACCTCTTACCAGGCCACTCCTAGCAGGGTGTTTTAAATCCTCTAACAAGGTCACACCTAACAGTGTGTTTTGTAACCTTTTACCGGGTTGGCTTCTAACCGGGCATCACTTCAGAAAAGTGAAAATCAGTATCTAGATACATTGGTGGTTTTTCCCATATTGGGTTTCCACGTTAAATCTTGTGTCTCTTGTGTTCTTAATTGCTTTCTCAATCATATACATGTGCTGATGAATATCTAAAGATAATATTGCTAATACTTTCTGCATCTTCAAAGTTACTGCAATCTATTTACCGAGTGCTAAAATAGATAACATTGTTAAGATATCCTAAGGGATCTGCAAAGAATTAATTGTGAAGTGTTTTTATGGTTGACTGATTCACCCCCCCCCCCTCTCAGTCACTTCATCCATATTCCATCAATTGGTATCAGAGCATTTGGTGCTTGCAGGAAGGGTTTCAAGGACCTAAGCTAAAGATCAGGATGTCTTACAAGAGGGAAATTCCAAAGCTCAACAAAGATAACTTTTCAGCATGGCAAGGTCTCATGCGACTTCATCTGGCTTCCATTGGTGATTCAGGATGCAAATACATTGATGAAGAATACACAATTCCTAATGGTGCATTAACTGTTGAAGACATTGCAGATAAAAAGACTCACAACACCATGATGATAGACATTGCATCTGCTCTCAGCTATGAAGAATTTGATGATATTAAAGGCTGCACTACTGCATATGAAATGTGGATGGCACTGAAGAAAATATATGGTGGTGATGCAAATGTGAAAAGAGCCAAAGCAGAAAGCCTAAGAGGACAGTTTGACAAGATGAATATGAAGGAAGATGAAAACATTGCAAAATATGTTGAAAGAATCAAAGCAAGTGTAAGTGCAATTAGAGCTTCTGGAGGAACAATCTCAGATGAGACTGTTATAAGTAAGGTACTCAGAACACTACTCCCTATCTATACAATAAGAGTATCAGCTATTCAAGAAAGAAGATGTGAAATAAACCACAATATAACTTTGGATGCTTTAGTTGGAAGATTGATAGCTTTTGAATTAGACAACTATGATAACTATGTTCCTAGTTCCAAAAATATTGAATCAGCATTTGAGGCCAAGGTTTCACTAAAGAAGAACAAGAAAATTAAAGAAGTTCAGTCAGAAAGTGAAGAAGAATCAGAAGAAAGTTCTGATAGTGATCTTGAAATTGTAGAAGCATTACTTGCAAAGAAGTACTCTAGAGGGAAAGGTAAATATAAAGGTAAAACTCCTTTAATCTATTTTTCATGTGAAGAAATTGGACATATTGTAGCTAGGTGCCTAAACAAGCAAGTCAAAGAAGAAAAGAGAAGTCACAAGTACTATGGAAAAAAGAATTTCAAATCATACAAGGATAAAGGTAAGAAATCATGTTTTATGGCTAAAGATTCTGATGATAGTGAAGAAGAAATTGTCTTTATTGCTATAAAAGATGAATCTGATGATGATGAAGATAAGATGGCACTTATTTCTCATATAAGCAAAGATGATATATGGATAATAGACAGTGGATGTTCACACCACATGACTGGTGACAAGACAAAATTTGAATATCTAGAAGACTGTGATAGTGGTAATGTAAGATTTGGAAACAATGAACCTTGTTGTATAAAAGGAAAAGGAAGAATCTCTTTAACCAAAGAACTCATATGTGATAATGCTTATTGGGTTGAAGGACTAAAACATAATCTTTTAAGTGTAGCATAGCTAATCAACACTGGTTTCAAGGTTGAATTCATGAATGGTCAAGCAAGACTGCTGGATGGAAAAGGAAAAACTCATTGGATCAGGCAAACAAACAAAAGGTAACTTATTTTATCTTGATCTCAGTGAATATTCACAAAAGGTTATGTCATGTGAATTTTGATAACATGATAAAAATAAGCAAATTCAAGAAGGTTAGAGGCATTCCTACTTTGAAGAAACCTGACACTGGTCTATGTAAGAATTGTCAGATTGGCAAAATGAGTAAAACTAGTTTCAAGAGTAAGAACTATCAGTCTAAAGAAATTTTGGAAATTGTGCATACTAATTTATGTGGACCTATTGGAATACAAAGCTATACTGGAGATAAATTCTTTAGTCTTTTCATTGATGATTATTCTAGAATGATGACTGTTATGTATTTAAGAGAAAAATCAGAAGCATTTGAAAAGTTCAAATGGTACTTAGCAAGAGTAGAAAAAGAAACAGGGAAAAGATTGAAATGCTTAAGATCAGACAGAGGTGGTGAATTCATCTCCCATGATTTTAACAACTTTTGCATTGAAAGAGGAATCAAAAGATAGGTATCAGCTCCTAGAACTCCTGAGCAGAATGGAATAGCAGAAAGAAGAAATAGATCTATTATGGATTGTGCAAGGACTCTAATGATAGAAAAGAACATCACTATAAAGTACTAGAAGGAAGCTATCAGCACTACAGTTCATACCTTGAACCGAGTACAACTAAAGAAAGACACATTCAAAACTCCTTATGAATTATGGTATGGCTATAAACCCAATGTAAGTTACATGAAAATATTTGGTAGCAAGTGTTATATCTTAAAAGAATCCAGAAGAAATAAATTTGATGTGAAAAGTGATGAAGGAATATTCCTAGGATATTCTAGCAAAAGCAAGGCATACAAATGTCTGAACTTATCTACTCACAAAGTCATAGAAAGTATACATGTAAAATTTGATGAGTTTGCAGAAAAGACTGAGGAAGAAAGCAAAAGGGAACCTGAGAACTACAGAAGATTCATTTACATTGAACCTGAAACATTGGCAGACACAACTATCAGTAAGGAAACTATATCTACCGAGCCGAGCACAATTACCAAGTCATAGGAAGAAGTTCAAACCGAGTCACAGGAAGAAATTCAGACCGAGTCTTAGCCTGAAGTTACCGAGAAAATATCTACCGAGCCCGAGCAACCTGAAGAAGAGATCCTAGAAGACAACAGCATGAATCATTGAAAAGGCAAGGAACCTATACTAGCCAAATATGTCAGAAGACATCATACACCAGATCAGATCATTGGAAACAAATCAGATGGTACTATGACAAGAAGCAAGCTAAAGGGTACATGTCTGCTTACTGATTTTGAACCTAGAAATATCAAAGATGCATTGGAGAATGAAAGTTGGATTGAAGCAATGAATGAAGAATTAGAACAAATACAAAAGAACAAAACTTGGACTCTTGTACCTAGACCTAAAGATAAGAATGTAATTGGAACAAAATGGGTATTCAGAAATAAGCTGAATGAAGATGGTCAAGTATCTAGAAACAAAGCTACACTGGTATGTAAAGGTTACTCTCAAGAAGAAGGTATAGATTATGGAAAAACTTTTGCTCCCGTTGCAAGATTAGAAGGTGTAAGAACTCTACTTGCTTATGCAGCACACAAAGGATTTAAGGTATATCAGATGGATATAAAATCTGCATTTCTCAATGGAATTCTTGACGAAGAAGTCTACATTGAACAACCTGAAGGTTTTGTTGATCTAGATAAAAGGGACATGGTCTGCAGGTTACACAAAGCATTGTATGGTTTAAAAAAAGCTCCTAGAGCATGGTATGAAAGACTCCATAACTATTTGATTCAGATTAATTTCAAAAGAGCTAATGATAACAGCAATCTGTATATTAAAGAAGGACCGGATGACAAAATTGTATTGGCAGAAATATTTGTGGATGATACTATATTTACAGGGAATGAGGATCAGTGCAAAGAATTTTCAGAGCAAATGAACAGAGAATTTGAAATGTCTATGTTTGGTTTAATAAAATTCTTTGTTGGTCTTCAAATTTAGCAAAGCAAGAATGGTATATACATTACTCAATCCAAATACATTAAGGAGATACTTAAGAAGTTTGGTATGGAAGATTCAAAACCAGTTGGTACACCCATGTGTACTGGACTGAAACTTACCAAAAATGATGATTCAAAAGAAGTTGATCAGACCCTATACCGATCTATGATTGGAAAATTGCAGTATGTAGTACATACAAGACCTGATATTGCCTTAGCAGTCGGTATAGTAGCTAGATTCTCAGCAAAACCTAAGGAAAATCACATGATGGCAATCAAAAGAATCTTAAGATACTTAAGAGGAACTGAAGAATATGGTTTGTGGTATAAATTTGGAGGCAATCTAGACTTGAAAGTGTTTACTGATGCTGATTGGGCAGGAAACATTGATGACAGAAAAAGCACAAGTGGTGGAGCATTTTTTCTTGGAAAAAGACTGGTATCCTGGACTAGTAAAAAGCAGAATTGCACATCTCAATCCACAGCTGAAGCAGAATATGTTGCTGCTGCAGTAAACTGTTCAAATATTGTTTGGTTTAAATAGCTATTAGAAGGTATGAAGGTTGAAATCAAAGAACCAGTTGTTATATTTTGTGACAATACCAGTGCAATAAACATTTCTAAGAATCCAGTGATGCATTCCAAAACCAAGCACATTGCTATTAAATATCACTTTGTTAAAGAATTGGTGCAGGACAAGGAAATCAGATTAGAATATATTCATACAAAAGAACAGATTGTAGACATTTTTACCAAACCATTACCTAAGGATGCATTTGTGTATCTAAGAGGTAAGTTAGGGGTCATTCCCCTATCTGAGGCTCACTAAATACAGTTTTAGTGATGCATCAACCAGAACATGATTGAAAATCAACTTGTTGATGCAGCATATTAAAGGAATCATTGCATATGAATCAGTACTTAAGGTACATTAATTTTCACCAGTAATATGTGAATTGTCTTTGGCATGTGTTGTCAAAGAGGGAGTGTTTGCTATGTCTTTGCTATTATTTTCAAGAAATTTTCAATAGTCAGAAGGAAGAATTTTTAGGATACAGGAAGTTTGCTGACAGAGGGAGATTTGAATCTGAACCGAGCTAAATCTTTCAAATTTCTTATGCTATGACATATTGTGTTGCCATCAATGCCAAAGAGGGAGATTGTTGGAAATAATTGTCTGAAGAAAATTGCTACTCAATTATGTATTGTCTTTGATGTCACACTATGTCATAGTCTGAAGCAAT
Source organism: Chamaecyparis obtusa (assembly GCA_027943335.1). Lineage (NCBI taxonomy): Eukaryota > Viridiplantae > Streptophyta > Pinopsida > Cupressales > Cupressaceae > Chamaecyparis > Chamaecyparis obtusa. The sequence continues at coordinate 103,506 of BSBK01004397.1, read as the reverse complement.
CAGTTCCTACTGAGCTCAGTCAGTCTGCTAGATAGGAATATTAGTGCTTACCGAGTCCACTCGGTTATCAAAGAAAATTAGTGTCTACCGAGTTCACTCGGTTACCAAAAGAAAAGATAGTGTTTACCGAGTTCAGTCGGTCATCGAAGAAAAGATAGTGTTTACCGAGTTCAGTCGGTCATCGAAGAAAAGATAGTGTTTACCGAGTTCAGTCGATCATCGAGGAAAAGTTAGTGTTTACCGAGTTCAGTCGGTTATCAAAGGTAAAGGATTGTCGGTGTTTACCGAGTTCCCTCGGTCACCGAAAGATTATAGAAAGTTATGGTCACCGAGCACTGTCGGCCCTTGAAGGATTTTTGCAAATAGAGTTTGCTTAATTCAGCCGACTGTTATACTAAATAATGTTGATTTGACAAATCCAAAATCATATAAATAAAAGGTCAAATGTGAAAAAAAAATAAAATATATAACAGCAGAAGATTTACAGAAGAAAAGAAGGAAAGGTATATGCAAATTTGTGAAGGATGTTCAGATATCCTTGAGGAGCAGCAGAGATTTATTCGATCAGAAAGGATCAGACTTATGCAGAGCAGAGATCTGTAATCAGCAAGACAGTTGCATTATTATACAGGTCACTTTTTCATTGTTACCTTCTTATCATTGTAATAGTGAATTCTAAATCTCTTAATCGAGTTGGTTTAACAACCATAATGTAAATCCTTTAACAAGGTGACAATTCCATTGAATTGTTTTCAAGACCTCTTACCAGGCCACTCCTAGTAGGGTGTTTTAAATCCTCTAACAAGGTCACACCTAACAGTGTGTTTTGTAACCTTTTACCGGGTTGGCTTCTAACCGGGCATCACTTCAGAAAAGTGAAAATCAGTATCTAGATACATTGGTGGTTTTTCCCATATTGGGTTTCCACGTTAAATCTTGTGTCTCTTGTGTTCTTAATTGCTTTCTCAATCATATACATGTGCTGATGAATATCTAAAGATAATATTGCTAATACTTTCTGCATCTTCAAAGTTACTGCAATCTATTTACCGAGTGCTAAAACAGATAACATTGTTAAGATATCCTAAGGGATCTGCAAAGAATTAATTGTGAAGTGTTTTTATGGTTGACTGATTCACCCCCCCCCCTCTCAGTCACTTCATCCATATTCCATCAGGGACAGTACATGCCCATTAAAGTTAGTGTTTTGTTATCCAGCATGACAATGGAGACAACATACTCTATGTCAATTTTACTGATCAAATTTCCCTCCGCCAGACAAAGCAACAATCTGGGTATGATAAGGTAAAGTTTTTGCAACAATTTCTTGTTGCTGCTAAGGTTACCATTGTTTATGGTTTCTATTATATAGTTCTATCTATATTGCTATATGGCCTTTTGTTTAGGATTAAGTAGACGAGGGAAAATATTTCTTTTGTGGATTGTAAACAAAACATTGAATTATTTCAGAGAACAGATCTAAATCTATAAGATGCTACGATGGAGCACATGACCATGTACTTGTGAATATTAGGATCCATGTTAATCAAATGACTGCTTTATGTAAATTACTTTTGAGTAAGTAAAAGGCAATACAATTTTTTGAAGTGTGCAAGGATTTTTATGATATACAGGTGTAGGAAGAAATGAATCTGTGTTGTTTTGTATCAATATCAAACATCTCTGATATATTCTCATGTTTTTATAATCTATTTTGCAGATGAAAACTATCCAATAGATAAAGATTGGGAACTTCTCCCAGCATCTGTACCTACATCTCTCTTATATACTACAAGTTGCTTGCCATCAGAAATTGCAGTTCCCTCATGTGACATTGATGGTGAAGTGTTCTTTTCAGAACCATCATCTGTGGTCACCAATGCTCCTATTTTAGGCAATAAGTTTGTTGCATTCCATGAGCCATTGGTCAAGTTTCTTCTACGAGCTTCTGATGCCTCAAAATCTAAGTAGCACCTACGCATGCCTCGTTGTGGTTGATTATCATTCTGTACATGAATTATAATGAGTAATCAGTTTTGGGCCTTGGAATCTTGTATGTAACATGCACAGGCATTTCATGGCTAAATGAATCTATTTTAAAAGCATCAAATTTTCTTACATGATGCTGGATACATAAGTAGAACAAGCGTATATCAAATTGGAAGCAATCAGAACTCCACAATGACATATTATTTAGAGTACTCTTCAGTTTAAGTAATAATGCATATATTGACACTGTAAAGACAACATGATAATGTACACTCACTATAAAGACAACATGATAATGTACACTCACTGTAAGGACAGTCACAAATGAGGACATCTCACAGTGACTGTCCCTAGTGTAATTGCCACTTGAATGTATTGCTATTCAGCCACATTAATGCTTTTCTTCTTCAAAAAATGAGGATAGTCACTATAAAGACAACATGATAATGTACACTCACTGTGAGTGTACATTATCATGTTGTCTTTAGAGTGACTATCCTCATTTGTTGAAGAATAAAAGCATTAATGTGGCTGAATAGCAATACATTCAAGTGGCAATTACACAAGGAACAGTCACTGTGGGATGTCCTCATTTGTGACTATCCTTACAGTGAGTGTACATTATCATGTTGTCTTTACAGTGGCTATCCTCATTTGTTGAAAGAAAAAAGCATTAATGTGGTTCATTAGCAATGTATTAAATAATTTTTTTTTTAATCCACCCACGGGCGTCACAATTGCGATGGGAGCCCGTTGTAATGTGATGTAGGCACCCATCACAATTGCTTGGGAGGCCCGTCGCAATTGTGACGGCCCTCCGAAGCCATGCGATGGGGGGGTGACGCCCATGCCGCTAACAAATCTTAGCGACATTGCGACGGGAGGGCACCGTAATTGCGATGGCTACCCATAGATGTCACAATTTGCGACTAAAAAATAGTGATGTCTATGGGTGTTGCTATTGCGACACATAGCCATCACAATTGCGATACATAGCCATCGCAAAATGCCCCCAAATGTTCCTGTTTGTAATGGTTGAGCTTTGGGTTTGGGGAAACTCATTGTCCCTAATGTGTTCTTAGATGTGGATTTAATTGTTGCATTAGCTAGGTGTTATGACCCTATCTCTGAAGCAATTAGGAAGGAGGATCAATCACCTTTGGTTACTCTTGATAGGGGTTCTTTCATGAAAGCTTTTAGTCTTTACAGGTCTTCCTCTACTGAGATTGATTTGAGCCAAGAAAGAGAGAAGTATAAAAACAATATAGGATTAGTAAAGGACCAGATGGTGAGGCACATCCCAAAACAAGATAAATATATAGCTCCCCTCCCTGCTAGCATGAATGCCCCTTACCAGTTTAAATCCCTCCATCACTACATGAGATAGACTTTCTATGGGCTATGTAGATTTTTGGGAATAGATGGGGATGCAGAATTCTTGCCAACTGATCTTTTAATGATGATCTTAGATATCTAGAATCCCCTTGTGAACATAGATTATGATTATAGCTAGTATATAATTGATAGGATGCATGAAGGGTTGATATTTGTTAAAGAGAGTAAAAATCCCATCAAGTTCATGCATTACTCTATGTTGATGCACTTAATTTTGTTTTTCAATATCAATAGCTTTGATATGAAAATGCTGAAACAAAGGTTCACCTTTGAAGGCCAGCATAATCCAATACAACTATGGGTGAGAATTTGGAATTCTACTTCAAATGAGGGTGATTTTTGTGTCTTTAAGAATTTCATAGTTTTACCCATTTTGAGGTTGCTAGGCATAAATGTTATGAGGTTACCAATGAGGATTATTAGGCTCCTAAGACCTATGCAATTGGAGGAGAAATGGGAGGGAAAACATAATTGGGGTGACTTCTACTTTAGGGAGAATTCTATAATTTTGAAAGTCTATGGTTGTCCCCAACCCCCACATTTGCTATCAAAATTTGTGCCACCCAGAGTTGCTTCATTAGAATTCATTTGGTAGTTGATGTGGATAGACAAAGAGCTTTTGGCCCCTCATAGGAAAGGTACATTCACACCTAGGTAGTTCAAGATTGGTGATTTCTTGATTGGTAAGAGGGATTTTCCACAAATCACTGCATGGCTAAATCAATTGAAGATGGTATCTGGTGCTTGTAGACATGTGGACCTTGAGGATTTCATTAAGACTACAAGGCTGACCCTAATTCCTAACATTGGTGTTATTAAAGAACATGAGGGCCTTGATGAGGAGGATGTGATTAGGAATATTGTGGAGAAGGATGAGGTCACTAAAAGATGGAACAGGTTTTTTGACCTCAAAGATTTGCAAAATCAATTGAAGGCAGCCCAAATTCCTTTTGAGGGTTTCTTCCCTAACCTTCCCTATTTGAAAAGAATTGATAGGATGATAGAAATGCATGACACTCTATCCAATCAGTTGGAAAGTTTTCTTGATAAAAGAAGCTAAAGAAAGGAAAGGACTATTCATCCTCTGACTATGAGGAGTTTTATGATGGATCTCAAGAAGGAAATAGCCCACCACAAGTTGGGTATTTACCAATTGTTGAGCCTATTGCAGACCAACCAGAGGCAAAAAATCTTCTAGAGCCACCATTGAAGAAAAGAAGATTTGAAGAAGGGGAACCTTCCAAGAAGGACAAAAAAAAGAAGGGGATTGATAAAGAATCTATTATTGTACTAGGTGATAGGGCATAGCATCACCAATTAAGGAAAACAATAAGGACCAGCAAGATGGTGACCATTGATGAGGTAGATAAAGAGCAATCCTTGTGGTTAGAACGAGATATTAGAGAGGTTTATTAGGAAGAATATTTAAGTGATGACCAATTCATTAAGACTGATGAATTCAAGAATTTCCTTATTTGGAGGAAACATGAAGAAGTAAAGAAAGATCTGCCTAAAGGTATGGAACCAAGTGAAGACACTTTGAGGGCTTTAGCATCGTATGATCCTATCCTTGACCCTATGATTGTAGATGAAGCCAGAGAACTGGTTAAATCAAGTGGAATGCTTTTGAATCTAGGATGGGATTTAACTTCTACTTTTATTATTGATTAGATAAGAAAGCAACCAGAGGGAAATTTATCTTATGAAGTCCATATTGGTGATATGATTAGGGGAAGTGGTTATGACCCTAAGTCCCAAGCTGTTGCAATGTGGTCTATTGCCCCTAAAACTCAAAAGCCATCTTTAGTAAACATAGAGGATCAGATGGAAGGGAATAAGATCATATGGAATGTGTAGAATACAACTAATCTTGAGGTATCTAAGGTAGTGAATTATTTTTCTAACCTAAATGAAGCAAAGATAGCTCAATTATCTGAAAGGTATGCAAAATTATTTGAGAGTTCAAATATGGTGGCTAAAGATAGGGATTTGAAAATGATGAAGATCAAACAGCTAGAGGATGAGTTCACAGAAGTAAGAGTTAGGCTTGAAGAGGCTTCAAAGGTAGTCCTTCCTCCTCCTTTGCAGATTGAGGCCCCTATTCAGACATATACATAAGTTCCAAAGAAAATTGCTGAGGACCTAGAGAAGATAAGAACAGATGCATCTTTGGATACTATGGCAAAGATTGTGCAGTATATGCAGAACAAAATAAAGGAAAGGATGGAGTCAGTCCATCAATCAGTTAATCTATTACACCAGGCCAATGGAAAGGTAAATGAATCTTTGACCACTTTGGAGCCACTTTATAGTACATTGTCAAGAAGGAGCTCACTATTTGATAAGCTTGATGATTTTCAAGAGTATAGGTCTGACATTCCTAAGGTAGTAACTGAAGTTTTTGAAAATATTGGTTCAATGAGTGCTATATTTAAGTTTTTAAAAGGTAAATCTAACCAAATAGCATCCAAGTTGGTTATGTTTGATGGGAAATATAATAAATAGTTTCCTTCAATATATGATGATAATGGGAGTTTAATTAGTATAGATGAGTGGAAAGCATCAATGGATCAATTGGTAATGAAACAAGATGCTTTCCTAAAAGGTGACATCAGCTTAGACTTGGAAAGATGCAATAGGGTAATTTATAGTCTGTTTAAAATTGAAAGTGATTGCATCTGATTTGTAGCAGAGGCCAAAAATATAACTGTTTCCATGTGGGATCAGTAGATCAAATTACTACAGGATCTACAAGCTTATAGTTGGCCATCTGATGATGATGTGGTAGCATGGGAAAAATTGACACAGAAGAAAAAGAAGAAGCCAACTGCTCAGGTAATAGAAGAGAATGAAGAATAGAGTGCACATGGCACCTGATCCAGAATTTGAGGGAGAGCATGTTTGAAACAAAGGGTGATGTAGGTTAGCCTGTATTGGTGGTCATCACTCATGCAAAAAATTTAGCAACTGCTCTGAAATATCTTTAGATGAAGGTGCCACCTGTAGAATTGTTAAGTAGTTGAGAACTGCATTTTGTTGTCATCATCAAATATCTTTTAGTTTGTACTTTTGTTTTTAGTGCTAGATCTTTTCCCAGCCATTTGAAGCTTGTTGCATCCTTTGGAGGATTCGAAGATGGCTATGGGTATATATAGAAAGTTTGGCTATTTTGAAAAAAGATACAATTTTGTAAAGGTTCTGAATATAGAGCTTTATTTTCTGATAAGTTTGGAAAAACTGTACTAAAACTTTTTGAAATACTAATACAAAATACTGGAACTACTTTCCTATTCATTGGTTCTCTTCATATGTGGGTGTCTTGATTTTCTTATGCATTTAAACTGCAAGACTTTTCAATGCATTGTTTACTAGGTAAATATAGGGGTTGAGCTTAAGTATCTTTCAAGGAAAGAACAAATCTTAGGGGAGGTCTCTGGAAATTAATTGTCTAAGTATGAATTTGATGACAGCTATGGGAATTGATGGAGTGAAATGTCAGGAATTTCATTTTGGTTTTAGTATAGTTGTTTTAGTATGATTTAGTGGATGTAGAGTTTGACTCTGATGCCCAATAAATAAGGCACTGGTTTAAACTATGTTTACATTTGTATCACCAAGAAACACAAACAACTGATTAATTTTACTTTCATTGCATAATCTTTATCTGATTTATTCTATGACAAGTTCATGGATGTTATTGTAATGCTTTAAAGAAGCCCTAAAAGAGGTTATCCTTCCTTGAGTTCAACTCATAAAAAGAAGAAGGATGAATATCCTTGTGCCATTTTTCTATGCTATTTCATTCATAGTTTTTATCAGAGTATCATGTATCAAGATAATTTGGGGAGCACTAAGAGTAGTCATGTTTTATTAAAATAATCTTGGGATAAAATAGCATAGCAGTGAAGGAGTTGATTCATAATCCAAGGCTCATTTATATAGGTAAACCCACCTGAGTTTTACACTCAAAGAGAATAAGGCTTAAAGCCTTAATACCTTAGTGCTTGCATTTCTTTCGATGCATCTGTTGGGATTACAAGAGTTTATGAATTTTAAATCATCTGTAGATCTAAGCACTAACACATACCTCAACACATATGTTGTGCAAAATGTGATTCATGCAAATATAAGTAATGATACGTACTCATGGAGCAATTGTTATGGGTAAGTTTATGCTGCTTTCTTTCTTTCAAAAATTGTACTTTTGTTACTTCATAAATTTGAATTTGATAGTCACAAACCCAAATTAGACACTAAGAGTTTCCAATCTAGTATGGAACAATAATTGTAATTTATCTTTCTTTTTAATTTCATATGATAAATTTTTATCATGAAACCTACTCTTTATGAACTAGAAGATCCTACCCTAAAATATCCTAATTAAATTCATTGCTCATATTAAATTTTCTATTTCTATAAGATCTATCTCTTATTTATTTAAATTTTAGAAAAATGATCTAACATTTTATACATTATAGTCGAATTCTAACAAAGGAGCATCATCATCAATATCATTTAATTAAAATCAATGCAAAATTTATTAATCTCGTAAAAAAATAAAAATTGATGCATAATAATATAAATCTAATACCTTTTAAAATAAAAAAGTAAAGGGATAATACTTATAGCCCTATGTTAATGATTGCAGAAATATTTTATTTTAATTAAAGTATTTTAATAGTTTCTTATTGCTATAATATTCTAGAGAAGTGATTCACAATTTAAAATATATTGCATACAGGCTTTTGGACTATGATCAAAGCAATAGAGGAATTAACATTATACCTACTCTCAATGAGCTTCTACATTTCAGTCTACCAATTATGCTTTTCAGGTAATAATTTATTGTCAAACTAATGAAAATAGATTTATTATTGTTATTAATTCTCACTTCAATATTTTTTTTGTGATAAAATATCAAATAAAACTCAGAGTGGATATCAAGACTCAGTTGTCCCATTTACTGGAACATGAACAATTGTTAATATTCTAGCAATGTAATCAAAACTAATCACGATCAATACATATGGTACTTGGTATGATAATAAACATGTGAGTTGTGGGCTTATTTTTGAATTAATGATCTAGATATTTGTAAATTAAGATATTTAATATCGTAAGT
>BSBK01004397.1:0-90000 GCA_027943335.1 Chamaecyparis obtusa | reverse complement strand
CCTAGCTTTTTTCCTAGTGATTTCACCATTTTCATTCATCTTGTTTTGAAATACCCACTTTGTTCCTATAACATTTTTATTTTAAGGTCTCGGCACTAGAGTCCAAGTATCATTCTTCTCAATCTAGTAAATCTCTTCATTCACTGCTTATATCCAATCTTCATTTTCCAATGCTTCTCTAGTTGTTTTGGGTTCAAATTCACACAATAGGCATGTTAGATCCTTAGTTTTACTTCTGGTTTGAATTCCAACCTTTTTTTCTCCAATTATCTATTCAGGCTTGTGATGTCTTCTTACATATTTTGCCAAAATAGGTTCAGCTCTTTTCTCCTCTATTTCATCAAGTTCCCCAACAAGATTGTCAGATTCAACCTCTGAATGCTCAGCAACCTCTTCCTAATAGTCAGTAGTATTATCCTATCACTCGACATGTTCTTGTTCTTTCTCGACACTATTTTCTTGACGCTCGACAACATCTATCTGTCACTCGGCATTGGTTACCTGAGACTTGGCATTAGGTGCAAGTCTGTTACTTGCCTCTTCTTCCTTAATATACACAAAAGATCTATAAACTTCTAGTTCTCTTTTGCTATTAGCTTCATTTCCTTCTGCATACTCATCAATTTTTACATTCACACTTTCCACAATTTTGTTAGTGTTAGAGTTCAAACACTTATATGCCTTACTTTTTGTGGAATACCCTAGGAATATGCCTTCTTCACTTTTAGCATTAAAATTTCCATTCCTAGTGTCTTTTAGTATATAACACTTACTTCCAAAGATTCTAAAGTATTTGACACTCGGTGCATGCCCATGCCATAATTCATAGGGTGTCAAATTTGTACCTTTTCTGATCTATACCAAGTTAAGAGTGTAGACAACAGTGCTTATAGCTTCTTTCCAGTATTTCTATGGCACATTCTTTTCAATCAACAATGTCCTTGCACAATCCAAGATAGATCTATTTCTTCTTTCTACTATACCATTCTGTGGAGGTGTTCTAGGTGCAGACATCTATCTTTTAATTCCTCTTTCATTGCAAAATAGATTGAATTCATTTGATGTAAATTCTCCACCTTGGTCAAATCTAAGACATTTCATGTTCCTACCTATCTCCTTCTCAACTTTAGCCAAATACCACTTAAAGTATTGAAAAGCTTCAGATTTTTCTTTTAAAAACATTACATGCCTCATCCTGGTATGATCATCAACAAACAAGATAAAGTATCTAGCACCACAGTAACTTTGTACATCCATAGGTCCACAAAGGTCAGTATGAACCAAATCTAAAATGTTTTTAGAAGTAAATGATTTTCTCTTAAAACTTGACTTTGTCATTTTTCCTAACTGACATTCCTTGCACATCACATTCTCAAGTTTCTTCAATCTAGGTAGACCTCTTGCTTTCTTCTTCTTACTTATCTCTACCAAATTATCAAAATTAACATGACATAGCCTCTTATGCCATAACCAAATATCATCAAGTTGTGCAATCATACATGTTTCTTCAGATAGGTCAAGATAGAACAAATTACCTCTACTCTATCCTCCACTTCCAATCAGCTCACCAGTGGCATCAAATATTTTAGCTTTCTTGTGATGAAATTCTACTCGGTAACCAATTTTGTTTAGCTGAGCAACACTTAACAAGTTATAATTAAGACCTTCAACCCAATAAGCATTTTCACAAGATATCTTATCAGTGAGTTTAATCAAACCTTTTCCTTTAATAGGACATGGTGTATCATTACCAAATGTTACACTTTTACCTTTGTAATGATATAAAGTCTCAAACTTATCTTTGTCACCAGTCATGTGATGTGAACAACCACTATCAATAATCCATTTATCATTCTTGTTCACATAGGAGATCAATTCAATTTTCTCATCCTCATCAGATTCATCTTTCATTGCAACATAGACTACCTCAATTTCAAAATCATCAATATCAGTGTCAATTCCTTCTTCAACAATGTAACAAGATTTCTTACCTTTTCCTTTGTAGTCTTTGTTCCTTCGGTAGCTTCTATCATCTCTTCTATCTTTGTGTTTTCTTTTTCCTTTACCATCTCTATCCTTCTTGTCAGGAAATCTAGCAACTATATGACCAACCTTATTACATGCAAAACATATGATAGGGAGTTTACCTTGATACTTTCCTTTTCCTCTTCTCAGTCTTCTAGCCATAAGAGCTTCTAGATCTTCAGGTTCTTCATCAAAAGTGTCACTGTCACTTTCACTTTCACTAATGCATCTTTCTTTTTCCTTCTTAGGATTGTTCAAAACTAATTGTGACTTAAAAGGAGATTCAACATTACCAATACTATCAATAGTGAAGTTATCAGAGTTAGAGAGTTCAAAAGCAGTCAACTTGCTAATCAAACCTTCCAAAGTAAGCACATTTGCAGAGTTACATCTAGATTCCTGAATAGCTAAGATCTTAATAGCATATATAGGACAAAAAGTTCTTAACACTTTTCTAATTATAGTTGCATCATCAATAACACCATTTGCTCCTCTAATATTAGTTACAACTTCTTTTATTCTACCATAATATTGTGCAATGTTTTCACCTTCTTACATCCTCATCTCATCAAACTTACCTCTGAGACTCTTGGCCTTTGCTTTCAGCACATACAAGTCACCACCATAGATCTTTGCAAGAGTGTCCCACATCTCCCTAGAAGTTGTACAGTCCTTAATGTCCTCAAATTCTAGATAGCTTAGGGCAGATGCAATTTCTAGCATTGCCTGATTACGTTCTTGCTTAGCTCTCATTTCTTCGGCAATCATAGGTGTAATAGGTGAGACATAGTCATTCTCAATGTAGTACTTTGTAGAATCACCAATACTGGGTAGATGTAACTTCATCAAGCTTTACCATGTAGGGAAGTTCTCCTTATTTAGCTTCGGTACCTCCTTCTTATACATCCTGATCATTTTCTTCAAGTCCCTTTAAACTTGATTTCTGTAAACACCAATCGGTAACACAACTCTAATACCAATTATTAATATGATTTAGAACAATAGAGAGGGAGGGTGAATCTATTTTTCTCAGGTCTTGATGTATAAGACAAACTTAAAAACTTTAAATCAGATCAAACAACCAAAACAGCCTCGGTCATCACTGATTCAATAATAGAAACATATAACATTGTAGTCCACTACCTAGCTATATCTAACCTGCAAAAATCATAAATGTTCAAACCAAAACATTTACACAAGTGTTGACACCAGGATTTATAGTGGAAACCCAATGTGGGAAAAACCACTTTGTAACATGCTACTATTATTTTCACTCTTCTGAAGTGAGATCGATTAAAATCCAACTCTATCAAAGGTTACAATACACACTGTTAGGTGTGACCCGGTTAAAGGATTTCAATCACCCTATTAAAAGTGAGCCTTGTTAAAGGACATACATACACTCCATTAGAATGCAACCTTGTTCAAAGGATTTAACATATGACTATTAGGTCAACCTATGTTAAAAGGATTTTGACTATTACAATGGTTAGAAAGTAGCAGTAGTATTGATATGAAAAACATAAAACTCACTTTGCAAATATCAGATCCAATTCCATACACAAATGCTTGTTTACTGACTTTGAAACTTTTCCATCTCCATCTCTGATCTGCTCAAAACTTTTCTTCAAGCAATCACCACACTTCTCCTTCAGCATTTTCTGCTTAGACAATCAATAAAACTTATCTTCTAGCATTCTGATTTCACCCCATGCATTCTCCTTACAAATCCAATGCTCAGGTCACCTTAATACTTTCCTCAATTAGGTTAACTCATTTTTGCCACTTAATCTTATTCGTAGATCTTAGGGTTAGGTCAGATTCATTGAATCTACCCACATTATGTTCTTCGGCTCCTTTTCTAGAAACATCTCAAATCTCATAAAGATTTACAATAAAATGTTTTACAGTGCATTTAATGCTTCCATACAATCAATAAATAAAGTCAACACATTTTACATAATCCAAGAATTCAACAATGTCAGCTCCAAAACTAAATTCTCTTCAAATATAAAAATGTTGATGTTCAGTCAATACTATGATCATCCACTCGGACTTCATGTAGAATACTCGGTCATTACTAAAACTATTTCCTCGGCATACACTATCTTCCTCGACAATTTACTGATGTTCGGTCGACAGTAGATTTTTGCTCGGCATACATTAACTCGGTCGACGCTAACATTACTCAGCTTAATCATGATTTATCCATTTTTGCTCGATTAAGCCTACTAGTTTAGTCTTCAATCTTACTAAGATAAACAATACATTGTCTCATCATTGTGCAACATAGTCAAGTACAATTTGTAGTATCAAGATAACTCAACCTTTCCTTAGGTGCTATTGTTACCAACCTTGCCCCAATCCTTCACAACAATACAATAAATATAGTACTTTACTAAGTAGCAATAGTCTTACTAGTTAAGATTTTGACATCAATGACAATACAACAATTGTTCCAATTGCAGTTTCCTACAAATTTATCCCAAAAAGATTCTACACCTATACATTTATTTAGACTTTCATTTTAGTGAGTTTTTCATAAGTATTCAACTTTAGTCCCAAACAAATGAAATTAGAGTAGACCATATTTCATGTCATTCTAAATGAGATTATAGTGTTTGAGATTTATTTTTAACATAAGAAACAATATACTAATTTCCAAGTATAATATAGTCTATACAATAATCAAATATTAAATTTTAAAAGCTCTTAAAGAAAAATAATCATTTCTAAACAATTCCACTTTTGTACTCGGTGGCTTCAATTCTGTATCACAAACACAAATCTATTCTTACTACCCTATTACTCAGTGGCTTCTCTACTCATCACCTTCACACTTTTCTTTCATTGATTTCTCTCTCTTTCTCATATATATACTATGATCTTCATACTCTGATCCATTTATACTCAACCCAAAAGTGGTGAAAACATTCTAGAATATTCTCCTTAAGTTGTGATACTAATGGTTACATCTCCAATGCATATATTACATTTAATTTTCATTTATGGATCTCACCTTGTAATCATGCAAAATCATCATGTTTAAATCTCCAATGATTTATCAAAAAATCTCCTTGAGATCTATAAAATCTCTTATGCTCGGTGTCTAGATTCAAGGTATCTGCTATGTCGGCTTGTGATACTTGGTAATATGTTTTGTTCTTATTGGTAACATGTATGTTCTTATCTTGGTAGCTATTGTAACTCAGTGCATGCCTTGCCTTACTCGGTGTCTATTCCTTATTCCCTTTACTAAAATTGTCTCTTCCTTTACCAACTAATTTATTTGCTTCATCGAATGACTTTGACACTCAATACAACTTTAAAAAAACTAATGACAATAAAATAAATCTTTTAGGAGTATCAATCTCCCTCTTTGGCATTAGTTTGACATCTTTGTTAAAAACCTTCAAAGTCATCAATATTTTGACCATGTGTACACTTCTTGGTATAACTCCTTATATCTCCATTATCTAATTAATCTTTACTCATTGGTCCCCTTGTAGTAATAATCCCTATATACATACCTATCTACAATATATATCCCCCTTTATCACACATATATATCCTGCTTTTACCATAACACTCTATATCCCTCTTTTTTAAATGCCAAAACTCTGAAAAAATTACTTACTGTTATCCAGTGGAGGACTCTTATAAAAAATATATTTATACCTTTCTTGTGCATCTTACAGTGATGCCTCCCATGCTTCCTTAAGTGTCTATAACACTTTAATTTTTTCACCTAGGTCAGCTGCAAGACTCATCATGCTATCCATAGCATTGATGTCAAGGGTGTTCACTAACTCTTTAGCCTTATGAATATGCTTCTATAGTGACTCAATCTAGGGTATCAATTTTTTTTCAACTCCATGATTTCCATTCTTATTTTATTGTCCTCTTTTCCCAACTCATGTTGCACTCCCATTAGATTCTTAAGCCTTTGATAGTAAACTTTGAATGTATTAGGCTCAGTTTTGACCTTGGCCAGCTGCTCAGTCAAATCTTTCTCAATTGATTCATTTTTTTCTTTTATCTCCTTGGTAAAATTTGAAATCAAACAAATTTTCTAAAATAGTGAAAGAATATCTTTCAATTTATTTTCTAATTTTGTAACCAACTTAGAAAGTGTTAGCTTTTCTAGTGGCACTGATTAAAGTAACTCTTCAATGATTTTATTTTCTATTTTCTTTTGGTGTACCTGCAACATATACTTGATAGTCTTTGTAATGGGTTGGTTCATCTATTTTACCAGTTCTTCTAATTGACTATGTATGATGCTCTTCTCATTTATATCTTGATTTGGTACAATCTCCTATAGCATCTCCTTGACATTCTCTAGAATATCAATTTTCTATTTCTTTTCTAGTAACTTATCTTGTGCTACTTTCCTCTTAAGTAAATCTCCAAATTCTGATAGCTCCTTTGGGCTTAGGGCGGAGATGTCAACCTTAGGAATTAAAATTGGCTGACTTAAGTCAAATTTCTCTTTCTCATGCTTCCTCTTCTTTGATTTATTCTTTTCTATTTTCATTCTCTCTCCAGTAGATAACTTCGGGGAAAGAGATACCTTGTTTGCATCAGATGTTGCAGTAGTTGTATCTTTGGTATTCTCTTCTCTTTCTTCCTTCTGATTTTCTTCCTTCTTCTCTTCTTGTTTCTTTTCCTCCTTTTTCTCTTCATGAATTTATTCTTTCTTCTCTTCTTATTTATCCTTTTCCTTCTCCTTCTCTAGTTCTTATGAATGATGAGGACCTATAGTCTCAGTAGTGATAATTGACTCTGTATTCTCATCTTTTGGAGTCATAGTCTCTATAGTATCCTTTTTTGGTTCGGTTGACTCTTCTACATGAGTAGGATTTTCTTTTGTAGACTCTAAGATAACCTCATTAATCTCAGGAAAATTAAGTACTTTCTGAATAATTGGATCTACATCCATCAATTTTTATTTTTCTAAATCATCAACATTCATTTCTTCAGTGTCCTTACCCTCTTTTACCATCAGATCTTCATCATTTTTTATCTCTTATGTTGGGTCTTTCTTAGTTATATCTTCAATAATGATATCATATTTATCTAACGTCAAGTCAATAGGGTCTGACTTACCTTGTCATTCCTTGATTTCTTTTGATTGGTTGGGAACAAATATCTTTCTCCATATATCATTGGTTTCATTTTTCACTTCTTCTAGTTTACCGACCATTATCCTCAATGCTTTGCTCTTGACTAGAAATTCTCCATATATTCAGGTACAGTGATAGCTAGGGATCTCTCACTCATTTATTTCTCAGATGCCAGAGCATACTTCCATCTTGCATCTATCTTCTTATAAAGATCATATGGTACTTGGTTGGCCATCTCAATTGGAGCAGTTCTAAACTTATAAAGTGTAAAGACAACTACTTCTTCAATATTTTATTTGTCTTCATCACTTTTAGTTTCATATTTAACATGTTTTATTCTAGAAAAACCTCCATACTTCTTAAGAGTTTTAGGAGATTCATTTAGGTTTCTTAGTTTTGGGGTCTATTTTTTCACAACTTTTAATTGTCTTACATCTTTTGATTCAATTTCGATGTGTTCTTGTAGCTTTAGCTTTCTCTGAGTGGTTTTCTACATGTCTTCTTTTCTCTCATATATGTTTTGGGCCTTTGTTGCTCTACCTCTTGTTTCTTCTTCTCTCTCTGTGTAGAGGAAGACCTTGTCAATGGTCTTGCACCGATTAGGCTTGGGGTTTCCTCTTTCATTCTAATTTTCTTTCCTTTAATCTTAGAAGGACCAATTTCATCTTCTTTAGTAGTAACACCTATATTTTTGGACAAACTAGATATCATTCTGTTGGTTTCCCTCAATATCTTAGGTATCAATATACCTAGTTTTGTCTTGTTATTTACTTCATCATATGTACCATACTCATTGGCTCTCTTATCAATTGGTTTAGCTAAAAAACCTTCAATCTATAGAAATGCAATGTCAATGTCCATATCATATCCCATTGGTGGTAGCCAAATGGTCCTAGGCTCTACAACCTTCACTATACAAGTGTTAGTGTCTACTTCAAAACAAATAGTATCATAATATTTTCCCACTAGCTGAGGTGGAATTCTAAACTTCTCGTGCATTCTTACTTGAAATTTTACAAATTAGTCATTCATTATCATATCAAAGTTATCTCCTAAACTTTGAATGTACTCATTTACTTGATATATAATTGGTTTATTCACACTCCATTCTACATCATCGATTGATGGAAAAAAGTTATGAAAGTAGAAAAATATACATACCAACAATGATCCAAACTTCAGTGTGTTGGTCTTGTCTTTCTTGATTGTGTTCATGTTGTCATCAAATTTCTTCAGTAGGATCTCACATAGATCACCACAACTGCACATGGTACACTATCTACCTGAGATGATTGAAATATTTGATAGGATATCATTTTTTTTTTGTGTCAACTCACATAGTTTGTTCTTGTTACTTTGTTTATGTGCTCTCAATTTGTCATCGATTAGATAACTAGTCACAATGTCTAACACATCCTTTGGAATCTTGATTGGTGCATTGAGCCACATGAATTAGTCATAAACTCATCTCAACACAATTCTCATCCATTTCGATTTAAATACACTTGGTACATGTAGTGCATGCATCAAACCCTTGGTTTCCAAATGAATATGCTTGCCTTTTAGTTTCCCATTTACACACAAATTCTGGTTGGATGTATCAATGTCATCTTGGAAAATCACTTTGATCCTGTAATGAATGAAGGCATATGTCTTTAATCAAAATTACTCACTGAGGGATCAAAGATAGGGCTCTCATCTTATTAGTTTCAACAACTTTGGCTATAGGCAGCTTATACTTCGGATTGACTAGGTCAATCTTCTCCTCAAAATTTTTTTTTTGAACTTTTGGTTTCATTTTTTCATAGATATAATTTCTTGACTATAGTGTTTCATTTGAATATCGATTCAGTTTCTCTTTTACAGCTCCCAAAAATACCAAAATTACTCAAATGTGCTTGCTTATGCTTAGATCTTCTTGATTGATCACTTGAATGCTCTTGGAGGACTCGTCTCTACAAAGAGCTCAAATGCTCTTGAAAATGTAAGGTAAAAATGAAATGAAAAAGGGTCTATTTATACATTTTTTTCTTGATTAGGGTTTCAGTTGCTACAATTTTAGCATTAAATGTTCTTCACCAACTCTCTTTTTCACTGATTACCAAACACACTTCCTTTCATTGAATGAAACAAAATATAATAGAATCTCACCAATAAAAACAATAAATGTTATCTTCACAAAATATATCCAAATGCATCTAAGTATTCTAATATGGATCTTTTCACGACTGTCACAAACCAATTTAAGATTGAATTTTAGTTATCAGTCCCTACACATACCTTTGACCGATTAAGTGAAGTTAGGTGCACCTGATCCTGGGGATGAGGTCCCATCAGTTTTTCCAAGTTCGGTTCCATCATCTTGAGACTTTCTTCTCCATGTCCTATTCATTTTTTCTTTGATTTAATCAACATTTACTTGAACAATTTCACTTTGTTGTTCCTCAGTTGGAGTTTTGGCTTAGTACTTATAGTATTTGGATAAGTGACCGACCTTATGAAAATAAATTTTTTTCATTATATAATTTCTCCACATTGATATTCTATTATTTATTCCATGCATTAAAATATAATTTTTCGCTATGTCCAAATCTCCCACATGCTGTACATGAAATTACTATATTGTAGTCCCATGGAATAGTTGAGCCTTGTCAATTATTTGGAGAATTTTGTTGGTTAGGTACTCATTTCACATTCTTCCTTTGTGACATGCATTCTTCAGACTTGTGACCATATCTATTGTAATTATTATAATAACCATTGAATTTTAGCTTCCTTGTATTGTTAGCAATCCTTGATCTACACTCAAAATCTTTATGACCATACTTATTGCAATTGTAATAATAACCATCAAATTTTGAAATGCTCAATGGTTTACCTCTTTTTCTCCTCCAAACATTAGTTGCATAACCCAATTTCCCATAATGATAGCAAGTAGGCTTCTTTGTGTTTGATGGGGAGTATTATCTTAGTTGGCTACTTGTTTTGAGGACTCACACTTTTCAATAGTATTTTTTTTCAGTAAATCCATGTCTAGTCATATCTCTCAGTCATTTCTGACCTCTTAGTTGTTCATCTAGTATCCTAAGAGTTTCTTCATTCCTTTTCAATACTTCATTTGTATTCTTTTTAGATTTTCATTCTTTTTTCAGATGTTCATTCTCCAATCTCAATCCAACAATCTCTTCAAATTGCATTACAATCTCTTGATTAGTACCGACTCATTGATCTGACATATTGTAGTGATTTTGTGTCAACCTATGTATCTCCACATCTTTCTCATTAATCCTTGCACTCATTTGTCTTCTCTCATCTTCAACAATTATTTCATCATATTTATCTTTTCTCTTTTGTTCCAGGACTTCACACATTCTTATTGATTGAGCTTCATGTTCTATTTTCAGTGATTTTACCTGATTAGTTAGGTTTTGTTCTTTTCAGTCAATTTTGATATGGAATCTTCAGGTTCATTAGACATACTTCCCTCTAATTTTTCTTTAAGTTCTTCAACCTAATCTTGTGTATCTTCCAATTGATGGGCTAGTTCATTTCTCTTGTTAAGTGAATCGTTTAGTTTCCTCCTTAGTTCATCAATCTGGTCATTTTCCATCTATTAGATAACTAACCGGGGGGGGGGTGTGTGATTTAGTTAAGTCTAGTTATTCTATAGTCCCACGTACTCATAGATATATACAAAAATCCTTCAAATGATTTAAATAACTCGGTAAAAAAATTTTCTGTGCCTTTTTGTTCATTAACCAAATACTAGTAAAATAAACTATTATCTAACGATCAAACTAGTAATTGTAATGTGTAAAGTAAAATAAAAAGTCATCACATCCATACACATATAAAACTTGATTTTTAATGTGGAAACCCTGTTAGGGGAAAAACCACCTGGGATCAGTACCTGAAATAATTTCACACTTCTGAAGTGAGCTCAGTTAAGAGCCAACCCTATTAAAGGTTACAAAACACATTGTGAGGTGTGAAATTGTTATAGGAGTTATCACTAATAGTTCTCCATGACAATGCATTCACTTGGAGTCTAAAAGAAAACAATCAACATTCATTGAATGTCATAATAAAGACTATTAAGTCTGACTCGGTTAAGAGATTTTTTTTGTAGCAATGGTTAGAATGCAATAGTAAATGATCTAACTCAAATACAACTTCCTTTGGATATTTTTAGATCTATGCTAAGCTTAAAATACTTCTGGCTATCATAATCACTTCAATTTATATTTTTCCTCCAACTCCATTTTGCTCAGTTATCTCCTTTCTCTGACGCTCGATGTAGTCTATAGAATTGATCAATTCTCACTTTAACTTGTCTGACTAGCTTCACATGATTGCAATCTTCACCTCACGCACATTAAATCATTATGAATCTCTTTTCTCATTTTATACAAATGATAAACTATTTTCTTTTCATCCATATATTTTTCCACTTAATCTCCATCATTGATTTTGCCTCTTTAATCTTCCTAGAAACTTGTGTCTTAAACAAGTTTCAATCTTCATCATTTGATCATATTTGAATTTTTCTAGTCATATATCTTCATAACGAACTTTATCTTTAACCTCAAAATCATCCCTATTCTTTGAGCTCATCATCTCAAGTCATTAATCATATGTTCCATATTATTTCTATGCTTGGTCAATACTGTGATGTGTTAGTGACTTCATACTTGGTTAATACTGTACTTGGTATACACTACACTTTCTTAGTGTACACTATTTCAACTCAGTGTATACTAAGTTCTTCATTTACCAACCACATAAATTTGTATATTCTTGATCTTCAATTCTTAACAAAATTATGTAATACAATCAAATGACTAACATACTGTCATAGACTCATCAATAAGTTACCCAATGAATACCATAATGCATAATTACTCATACATCTCATCTTCATGTTAATATCACATTCATTCATCATTATTACCTTCTTCAAATATTTGTAACTATCATGATAAGTATATTCAAAACTAGTTGACATCAATGACAATATAATAACTGATTTAATGTGTCACATATACCTTTGTAGTTCGGTGATCATCTTCATATTCTATTATTTGTTAATATGATTTAGAAAAATAGAGAGGGGGGGTGAATCAGTTGTTCTTAGGTCCTGATGTATAAAATAACTTCAAAAACTTTTACTTAAATCAGATCAAGCAACCAAAGCAAAATCGATCACCACTGATTCAATAACAGAAACATATAACTCATCAGTCCACTACCTTGCTGTAACTAACTTGTAAAACACATAAATGTTCAAACCAAAACATTCACACAAGTATGACACCAGGATTTATAATGGAAACCCAATATGGGAAAAACCACTTTGTAACATGCTACTATTATTTTCACTCTTCTGAAGTGAGCTCATTTAAAAGCCAACCCTATCAAAGGTTACAATACACACTGTCAAGTGTGACCCAATTAAAGGATTTCAATCACCCTATTAAAAATGAGCCTGGTTAAAGGACTTACATACACTCCGTTAGAATGAAACCTTGTTCAAAGGATTTAACATATGACTATTAGGTCAACCTCTGTTAAAAGGATTTTGACTGTTACAATGGTTACAAAGTAGCAGCAGTATTGATCTAAAAACATACAACTCACTTTGCAAATATCAAATCTGATTCCATACACAAATGCTGGTTCACTGACTTTGAAACTTTTCCATCTCCATCTCTGATCTGTTCGAAACTTTCCTTCAAGCAATCACCACACTTTTTCCTTCAGCCTTTTCACTTATAAAGTCAATAAAACTTTATGTTCCTCCAACATCTCCTTCACCATACATTCTTATACCTCATGCTTTAGTTCCCTTAATACTTTCCTCTATTAGGTTAACTTTTCTTTTGCCGCTTAATCTGCTTCGTAGATCTTAGGGTTAGGTTAGATTCATTGAATCTACCTGCTTTATGTTCTTCATTTCCTCTTCTAGAATCTTCTCAAATCTCATAAAGATTTATAATAAAATGTTTTACAAAGCATTAAATGCTTCCATACAATCAATAAATAATGTCAACATGGTTTACATAATCCAAGAATTCAAACAATGTCATCCCCAAAATGAATTCTCTTCAAATATAAAATTGTTGATGCTCAGTCAATACTGTGATCATTCACTCGGTCTTCATGTAAAATGCTCGGTCACTACTAAAATTTTTTCCTTGGCAAATACTGTCATCGTCAGCAATTTACTAATACTCGGTCAACACTAGATTTTTCTTGGCATCCACTAACTTGGTTGACTTTTTCATAACTCAGCTTAAACATGTTTTCTTCATTTTTGCTTAGTTAAGCCTACCAGTTTAGTCTTCAACTTTACTAAGATAAAAAATACATTATCTCATCATTGTGCAACATAGTCAAGTACACTTTTTAGTATCAAGATAACTCAACCTTTCCTTAGGTTCTATTGTTACCAACCTTGCCCCACTCTTCCTCAATAATTCAATAGATATAGTACTTTCCTAAGTAGCAATAGTCTTACCAATTAAGGTTTAACATCGATGACAATACAAAAATTGTTTCAATTGTAGTTTCCAACAATCTCCCTCTTTGGCATTGATGGAAACACCATATGTAATCACTTGAATAACACATGGATTATCAACCAATCCAAATACTTATCTATCCATCAGAGAAAATTTATAATATCCTTAGCTTCGTTTTGATTCAAAATCAGTAAATCTCACTTCTATGACCATCAAAAGTATCTGGATCTCCCTCTATCCTTATCTTTCATTTCAGTTCATCATTACTACTCTTCAGTTCATGTGTTATAGTATCATTTCAGTTCAATCTCCCTCTTTGAAAAAAATTCCAAAGCAGCAACTAAAAACATACATCCAACAAATGTAGATATATCTGTTCAGCACAGTGATTCTCCCTCTATCATCTTTCTTATGATTGATTTGTTATCTTTTCTTCTTCTTCATAGCTCTAGGACAGTCCTAAAGTGTGACAATCTTCTGCATCAATGTGTCAAATATTCTGCTATAGCTTATTTGAAGCAGTGCTCCTAGCTTGTCTAGGAAGCCTCAGTTAGGGGAAGGACCCCTAATTGACTTCTTAGGTACTCATGAGCTTCTTTAGGTAAAGCTTTAGTGAAGATGTCTACCAATTGTTCTTTTGTGTTCACATATTTCATTTGGACTTCTTTGTCTTGTAATAGTTCCCTCAAATAGTGATACTTGATTGCTATGTGCTTTGTCTTAGTGTGCATCACTGGATTTTTAGAAATATTGATAGCACTTGTGTTGTCATAGAAAATAACAATAGGTTCAGTGATTTCTTCTTTCATGCCTATCAACAATTATTTTATCCATATCAAATTTGAACAGTTTACTACAACAACAACATACTCGGCTTCAGCAGTAGATTGGGAAATGCAATTTTTCTTTTTGCTTGTCCAGGAGACTAAGCTCTGTCCAAGAAAGAAAGCTCCACCACTAGTACTCTTTCTGTCATCTACATTTCCTACCCAATCAGCATCAATATACATTGTCAGTTCAAATTTGTCCTTCTTCTTATAGTATAGCCCATAGTCAGCAGTTCCTTTCAAATATCTCATAATTCTCTTCACAGCCATCATGTGTGTTTCCTTAGGATTGGTAGAAAATCTTGCCACAATCCCAATAGCTAATGCAATATTAGGTCTACTATGTACAACATACTACAAATTTCTAATCATGGATCTGTACAAGGTCTGGTTGACTTCTGCAGCATCATCATTCTTAGACAACTTTTGTCCAGTAACCATAGGAGTGCCCACTGGTCTAGCATCTTCAATTCCAAAAGTTTTCAGTATTTCATTAACATACTTAGACTATGTAATGAAAATACCTTTCTTTATCTGATATACTTGTAAACCAACAAAGAATTTGATCTCACCAAACATACTCATCTCAAATTCAGTTTGCATTTCATGTGAAAAATTTTTACACAATGCATCTTGTCCACCAAAAATAATGTCATCAACAAAAATTTTGGCCAATAAAATACCTTTTCCTTCTTCATCCTTCATATATAGGTTGCTTGTGTCATTTGTCCTAGAAAATCCAATCTGTATCAAATAGTTATGGAACCGCTCATATCATGCTCTGGGAGCTTGTTTCAATCCATATAAAGCTTTGTTCAGTTTGCATACCATGTGTCTTCTATTTGGATCAATAAAACCTTCTGGCTGTTCTATGTAAACTTCTTCTTCCAGTATACGATTTAAAAATGTAGACTTGACATCCATTTGATATACCTTGAAATCTTTATAAGCAACATATGCAAGCAGATTTCTTACTCCTTCCAATCTAGCTACAGGGGCAAATGTCTCCCCATAATCAATTCCTTCTTCTTGTGCGTAGCCTTTTCATACTAGTCTAGCTTTGTTCCTAGTGATTTCACCTTTCTCATTCAGCTTGTTTCGAAATACCCACCTTTTTCCAATAACATTCTTATCTGCAGGTCTTGGCACTAAAGTCCAAGTTTCATTTTTCTCAATCTATTCAATCTCTTCATTCATTGCTTGTATCCAGTCTTCATTTTCTAATGCCTTTTTAGTTGTCTTAGGTTCAAATTCACATAGTAAACATGTTGGATCCTTGGTCTTGCTTTTGGTCTGAATTCCAGTATCTTTATCTCCAATTATTTGTTCAAGCTTGTGATGTCTTCTTACATATTTTGCCAAGACAGGTTCAGTATTTTTCTCTTCTATTTCATCAGGTTCCCCAACAAGATTGTTAGATTCAGCTTCTGAATTCTTAGAAACCTCTTCCCAATCCTTGATAGCATTATCATGTAGCTCGGCATGTTCTTGTTCTCTCTCGGCACTATTTTCCTGACGCTAGACATCATCTATCTGTCGCTCGACATTGCTTACTCGAGACTCAGCATCAGGTGCAAGTCTGATACCTGCCTCATCTAATTCCTCAATATACACAAAAGATCTGTAATCTTTTGGTTCTCTTTTACTATCAGCCTCATTTCTTTCTGCATACTCATCAATTTTTACATTCATACTTTCCACAATTTTGTTGGTGTTAGAGTTCAAACACTTATAAGCTTTACTTTTTTGTTGAGTAGCCTAGGAATATGCCTTCATCACTTTTAGCATCAAATTTTCCATTCCTATTATCTTTCAATATGTAACACTTGCTTCCAAAGATTCTAAAGTATTTAACACTCGGTGCATGCCCATACCATAATTCATAGGGTGTCAGATTTGTACCTTTCTTGATCTGTACCTGTTTAAGAGTGTAAATAGTTGTGCTTATAACTTCTTTCTAGTATTTCTGTGCCACATTCTTTTCAATCAATAGTGTCCTAGCACAGTCCAAAATAGATATGTTCCTTCTTTTTGCTATACCATTTTGTGGAGGTGTCCTAGGTAGGTACAGACATCTATCTTTTGATTCCTCTATCATTGCAAAATAGATTAAATTCATTTGATGTAAATTCTCCACCACAGTCAACATCAAATTTTTCTTTTAGAAACATTACATGCATCATCCTGGTATGATCATCAACAAACAAGATAAAATATCTAGCACCACAGTAACTTTGTACACCCATGGGTCCACAAAGGTCAGTATGAACCAAATCTAAAATGTGTTCAGAAGTAAAGGTTTTGCTCTTGAAACTTGACTTAGTCATTTTTCCTAACTGGCATTCTTTGCACATCACATTCTCAGGTTTCTTCAATCTAGGTAGACCTCTTACTTTCTTCTTCTTACTTATCTCTACCAAATTGTCAAAGTTAACATGACATAGCCTCTTATGCCATAACCAAATGTCATCAAGTTGTGCAATCATACATATTTCTTTAGATAGGTCAAGATAGAACAAATTACCTCTAGTCTGCTCACCACTTCCAATCAATTCACCAATAGCATCAAATATCTTAGCTTTCTTGTGATGAAATTCCACTTGGTAACCAGACTTGTTGAGCTGAGCAACACTTAACAAATTATAATTCAATCCTTCAACCCAATAAGCATTTTCACAAGAGATTTTATCAGTCAGTTTAATCAATCCTTTTCCTCTAATAGGACATGGTGCATTATTACCAAATGTTACACTTTCACCTTTATAATGATGTAGGGTCTCAAACTTACTCTTGTCACCAGTCATGTGATGTGAACAACCACTATCAATAATCCATTTATCATTCTTGTTCACACAGGAAATCAATGTAGTTTTCTCATCCTCATTAGATTCATCTTTCATTGCAACATAGACAACCTCAATTTCAAAATCATCACTATCAGTGTCAGTCTCTTCTTCAGCAATATAATAGGATTTCTTACCTTTTCTTTTGTAGTCTTTGTACCTTCAGTAGCTTTTTTTATCTCTTTTGTCTTTGTGTTTGCTATTTCTTTCTTCATCTTTATCCTTCCTGTCAGGACATCTAGCAGCTATATGACCAACTTTATTACATTCAAAACATATAATAGGGATTTTGTTAGCCCATCTTCCTACAATAGAAAAAATCCTCAGAAAATGGTCTATCTTGGTAAAATTTTTATGGCTACATCCCCTTTTTCCTAGCCTCTGCACTTGTTTTCCTTGTCTCTGGTTTGAAAACCCTAGGTCAAAAAACAAAAAAAAATCTAGCCATTGCATTCAAAAAGCTTAAGTGTGCCCTAGCCTTGTTCTAATTTTGTGTTACTTTTTGGGTCACTTAAAACCTCATAAAGACACATGCATTAAATTTTATTCACCTGATGATCTTTATTTTCCCTAAGTTTCCAGTGCCCAGTGAAATATTTTTCCTAAGTTCATCGGCTTTAATATTTCCTATGTCCAGTGTTAAATATTTCCTAATGTTTTTGGCCTTCATTCTATTTTGGGCCCAGCTCTGACACCATCTCAATCTAACAGTGGGTGTAAGTTCTCATGGAATTTGTCAGAGGCTTGCAAAATTATGCCATTCATTGATTCTACTTTGTGACGTAGCCTTTCAAATGGGTGGGTCCACTATCAAAGGGTGCTAAAATGGCATCTTCTCATTGGTTAATGGGGATGGTGAGTTGGCTACTTGTTAGGTGGGCCTGATATCTTCTGGCTTTGTGACTAGTTAAGGTTTGAGAAGGATCTATGATCATCATTATACTGTTGATGAAAGATGCATGGGTTTTAACACAATGGTATAACGATAGCTGTTCGATCTCCTTAAGGACTAAATGGAGTGGGTCCACTGCTACATGGCACAAATGGAAACTTTTTATTGGTTGTAGAGAAGTGAGGTGGATGTCCTGTCAGAGTGTTTACCACTGAGGAAGAAAAGTCAAAGTGGCCCACTTGTCAGTTCTTTGAAACGTGGCATTATTTGATTTGACAAGCTGGCTGATGCAGCAGGGTAGGGTCATGCTTCAGTGGCATCAGTGAAAGATTCTAGATCTCAAAGAATATTTTGAGCCTTTGAGATTATGTGCCAGTCGTTTGATTCTCCAAGTGTGCATGACGATGGTTGTGGGTCCGCTAACAAGTGTTATATTTGGAGCCTTCTCATTGGTTGTGTCAGTGGGACCGTTTGTCAAGTATCTTTGAATTGTTCATCTCTGATTGGTCCACATGTTGTGACTTGGTGGTTGTCATTGGGACCTAGTATCTGGCGTGTCTCAGTGGGCTTTAACACCTACAAAAAATCAACAATGGGCGTAATTTCTCATGGGTTGTGTCCAAGCCATGAGATCTTGCTCCATCTGTCGATTTTACTTTTTCCTCAGGTGACTAAAGGAGGGTGGGTCCTCTGACAGTTGGAGATGACATGCTAAAATTTTATTGGCTGAGCTATATGATGATGTGGATATGTGTTAGTGGGGCCAAATTTTTCAAGCAGTAGAGGGAAGAGATCAATGGTGGGCATATAATCTGATAGAATATTCTGAGCTCATGAGACTAGCCATCAATTTGGAATCAAAATCTCAGTGACGTGGAGTTGTTTGTGGGTCCTTTGTCAGGGGACACTGGGAAATGGTAGCAAATGAATTATTGACAGGTGGCACAAAGCAGGCCTAGGTGGGGGTCTAAAGTTTGGTAGTTCAGATAAAAAGGTTAGCAACTCTGACAAATTTCAAACGTTTCACCCATTTGTGAAGAAAGATGATGGTTCTCCAAATTGACTAGCGATTCAGCAAACAAGCATTCGTGTAGTCGCTAAATAAACTGGCGGAGGTATGAAGTGTTCTGTGAACTAGTGAGAACATTTAGTGGCCAGCTCACCAAATATGAGTGGGTTTGGTTACTTTCCTTTGTTCACCGAATCGTTGAGTTAAGCTCAAGTTAGGTTTTTTCATTTCGCGAATAGGAATACCTTTGTCACCAATTTGCTAAGTGTTAACCCAAGGATATCTATTAAGTTAAGTCATGAGGCCCGTGAAAAGAAAGGATCGAATAGTCACGACTTAAAGTTGATCTCAATTTGAATATTGGTCATTGATATGCTGTTGGCGCTTTGAATATAGCTATTTCCTTGCAAATTCAAATATTTACATGGTTTTCTATGATAGGAAGGACTAAAATTGAATGTTCAGGTGGATGGAGTTGGTGGAAATGATTTTGCTGACTATTGTAGAGTGGTCTAGAGAGTTTCATGATCGATTGCAAAGGTTTGTGCCATAAAGGAATGGGTTTTCTTACTCTAGGCAGGTTACAGGTGAATGATAAGATTGATTGGCATGGAAAATTTGTGGTTCTTGGTACCTTATTCAGAGTTTTGCCATGATTGAATATCAATTTTGGATCTGATCATTTGGGTTTTCATCCTTGTAATAAATTTTGGATTGATTTGGTCATTCTATTAGGTGAAACCCTAACCCTAGTCATCCATAGCTTGTTGCATCCTATTTTGGGATTCCAAGATGACTAGTGGTATAAATAGTTGGAGTTTTGACTTTGTAATGGTTCGAGTTTTCTTCTGAGAGCTAGTTCCATGAAGGGTCTTTTTCCTATAGATATTTTCCTTCTTCTTTTTATATAGAGTGTTCCCTCTTTCCTTTCTGGCTTTTGAGAATAGAATGCAAGTTGTAACATTTTGTCTTATGTATAAGATTTCAACATGTTTGTACTATTATCAGATTGTCTCCATTTGAGTTTTGCACTTATTGATTGAATCATCAAGGGCATTTGAATCTTTCTATTTGCATTTTTTATGTGTCTGCAATAGAGTTGTTTTTGCAGAAGCAACTAGGTCTAGGACTGGTTTTCAGGTGTGTATGAACTAGGGTATCAAGGGTATCTCATGTTTGTCTTTCAGTGGATGCTGATTAATGTATTACTTGTTTATAGGTCTCTTCTAAGGGGAGGGTTAAAATCCTTTAAATGAGTGATAGCACAGTTGGAAACATAGGTGAATTGTTAAAGTATGATCTGGTTGATGGTGTATGGTTGATGTAAGGCATCACCATATTTGAATGTATTGTCTTCTTGTTTCATAGCTCTTTGTTGCTGTGAGATATTTGACTCTACTGCCCATTGGATAAGGCACTAGTCTATGAGAGAGTAAGGGTATTTCAAGGGTCCTTTTAACCCAACATTAGTCATTCAAATCAAATACCTTTCCCTTTCATGTTGGTAGTAGTAGTAGGAGGTCATTTCTAGTCTTTAGACTCATTCTATGCAAGTAGGGCTATTGTATATGAATTGGCTTCATTGGGGTACAAGTTACCTAAAGGGGTTTGAAGACTATTCCATAATAATGTATCTAGAGGCCTATTGTTTATCATGAGATGTCTTGAGTGTGCAGATAAGGCAATACCCACCTAAGTGATGTGGAGCTCAAAGAAGAAGGAGGATTCCTTTGAATCCTCATCAATTGGATTCTTTCTTGTCAAACTTGAGTGCCTATTTTGAGAATCAAGCCCATACATTGATTCAAGTTTGGTCTTGCAAGGAAAAGCTCCGAAAAAATGGTGACTCCACTGGGGAAGAAATAATTTTACCATTAGGAGTATCCCAGAGTCTTGCTTTGTTCATTATGGCGAAGAGTCTCATAAATGTCACAATCTGAAACTTGTTTTTAGATCTGCAAATGTTTTACCTGGATTTGTTGTTGTAAGATTTCAAAATTATATGTGACTTTTCTGTGAGGAATGCCTAGAATCTATTGGTACTTCAAGGGAGATTAGTGAAAATTTGTGTCCTCTGAAAAGAGGTGGTGACTCTGTGCAAGAATGAACCTGAGATGTGAAGCTTTGTTTCAGATTTTAGTTAGATGTGAGCAACAACAATCAGCAGTGGCTTCCAAGTATTCCCTATTCAATATTTTGTGTATTTGCATGGTCCTTATCAAATAGTTTTTTCATTAAGGAAAGGACATATAAGTGTGAAGTATGTAGGATGGGTTCAGTGACAAAAGAAGGTTAGTTTCAAGTATAGATTTCCTGTCATTAGTCTTAAAGATTTTCAAGTGGATGTGCAAAAGTTGGAGCTAGTGATGGATGTTCACAGGGTTTCTTTTGTTAAAAGATATGTGCCATTTTGTTATGATGGCACACCTGGTTTCCCTAATAAGATCCTTGATGAAATTAGGGGATACTTACCAAAGTTTAATAGGAACCAGTGTCAGTGAGGAAGGAAGCATGTTCAAAGTTTTGCTAATGTGATGAATGATTTTGATATTTGCCATGAAGACCTATGGATGAAATTGTTTGTTCAAACTCTAGAAGGTGATGCTAGAGACTGGTTCTCTTTTCTACCAGCATGTTCTATTTCATCTTGGAGTGAGATGTGTTTGGCCTTCATTGAGAAATTTGGAGAAAGGGTAAGCATATCTGATTCTTATGATAAGTTTTTAAAGATTCATATTGAGAAAGATGAACTTGTTCCTCAATTCAATATCAGATTTGGAAAAGTTTTGAATGAAATCCCTGAGAGTTATAGACCCAATGATCAAGTGTGTGTGAATGTCTACTTCAGTGCATTTGATAAGAAAATGAATTACTTACTGAGGGATAAAGAACCGAAGTCATTATATCAGGCATTTATAAATGCCATGGACATTGAGAATAATTTGAAGTATGGATTGACCAGAGGTCATTTTTTCATGAATTTCCACCATTATAATGAATATGAAGGAAAAGGAGATTATAGTGTTGATACCACATTTCCAAATCAATGTATCAACACTTCTGCTGTAGTTTGTAATCAAGTTGAAATGTCAAATTAGAATATGTGTATGAATGTTGTTGAGTCTTTTGCTATTGATGAGACATGTGTTCAAGATGCTACAACAGTAAGATATATTCCTGACCTTGATAGAATTGAGCAGTGTGCTGGTGTTTTGAGTTGTGAATTAGCTACTACAGTCAATTCTTGTAATTTTGATTATGAACATGATTTTGCTAATGTTCCTAGACATGAGGTTGTTGCTTCTATATCTCAGTATCATACAAATGAAGAGGCTAAAAGTTATGTCTCTAATGATGAGTTTGAAGTTGCTGCACAAGATGAGGAATGTGATTCATAGGCATATTGGTCACAATTAGAGGAACATGGTGCTGAAGGTGGTTATTCAGGTGAAAATGATGAAGGCAGTGATGTAGAGGTGTCTTCATATGAGTCAAATGGAACATGGGAGGAAGAAAGTAATGATGGAAGTGAACACTCCTTTCACAGTCAAGGTATGAATTCCTTTTCTAAATCTGAAAATGAAAGTGCATCTTAGTTTGTACATTGTACAAATCAGCTTGAATATGAAGATGTTGAGAATGATTTGTCCTTAAGGTATGAAGATAAGGAAATGGTGATTAAATTTGATATCAGTGAGGATGAACATGAAAATTTGAGTAGAGGGTCATTTAATGGTCCTACATTGGATAATGAGGTTACAACATATAGTAGAGAGTTTAGGAGTGAACCATGGTTTTTCTATAATGGTTTTCCTAAATAGGATGATGAAGAAGATGTAATTATGGATACTATATACTTGGTAGGTGATGTTGATTGTAAATCTTCATATAGTTCTGATTTTTCTTCATATGCTGAGAATCTCCATCAAGATGAAATGGGTAGTGAGTTTAATGTGTTTTCTAATATTTTATATGATGAGGACTATGATGATGATCAGCCCATTTTTTGTCATAATGTTCAACAAGGAGTATTACATGGAATTACCAATCCATTGTTTGAAGAACACATGGAGGTTTCGAGTGTAGTTGAACTGGATGTGAATGATGACATATTGTCATACCGTTGTGAGGAGCCAGGATGTTCTTCTTCCATGAATGACATAATTTTTGGTGATGATGTTTCATTTTGTTTTGGAATGGTTTCAAAATTTGGAGATGATGACATATGTGAACACAAGTCTGATTATTCACTTGAACTCCAACTAGCTACACCTGAGGATATGCAAAGTCAAGGTATGAATGAAGATTTTTATCAAATAAAGCATATGACTTTTGCATTTCAGATTGATAGTATACATGAATCAGTAGATAAAGATCAATTTCAATTTGATGGTGGTATTCATGAGCATGCTAAGTCATACTTTCATAGTGATCATGATGATGAAAGTATTTCAAGTTTTTACATACACTATGAAAAAGAAGACAAATGTTTTGTTTTACCTAATGGACTAGTTGAAAGTATTGATATGCTAGGTGAAACAAATGGAAATAAAGTGTCTAGGTTACCTCAAGAAGAAAGAAATGAAAATCAAGTATATGACAGAGGTAAGAAGTTTTGAAAGTTTCCATTGGTTCAAGGCCATGGTTTGTACATAGTAGGAGTAGTTTTCTTGCTTTCAATAAAGTTGTTTGAGAGGGATTTTTGTGGGGTGGTCTGCTTCTCCCAGAGATCTAAATTCTTGCCATGCCTACAAGAGACATGCATCCTTAGATAGAGCCACTGTTAGCCCATCTTCTTGCAATAGCAAAAATCCTCAGAAAATGGTCTATCTGGTAAAATTTTTATGGCTACATCCCCTTTTTCCTGGCCTCTGCACCTATTTTCCTTGTCTCTGGTTTGAAAACCCTAGGTCAAAAAACAAAAAAAAATATAGCCATTGCATTCAAAAAGCTTAAGTGTTCCCTAGCCTTATTCTAATTTCATGTTACTTTTTGGGTCACTTAAAACCTCATAAAGACATGTGCGTTAAATTTTATTCACCCGACGGTCTTTATTTTCCCTAAGTTTCCAGCACCTAGCAAAATATTTTTCCTAAGTCCGTTGGCTTTAATATTTCCTATGTCTAGTGTTAAATATTTCCTAATGTTTTCGGCCTTCATTATTTCCTGGGTCCGGCTCTCACTCCATCTCAATCTAACTGTGGGTGTAAGTTCTCATGGAATTTGTCAGAGGCTTGCAAACTTACGCCAGCTGTTGATTCTGCTTTGTGATGTAGCCTTTCAAATGGGCGGGTCCATTGTCAGAGGGTGCTGAAATGGCATCTTCCCATTAGTTAATGGGGATGGTGAGTTGGCTACTTGTCAGGTGGGCCCAATATCTTTTGGCTTTGTGACTGGTTAATGTTTGATTAGGATCTATGATCGTCATTATACCGTTGATGAAAGATGCATGGGTTTTAACGCAATGGTATAACAATAGCTATCCGATCTCCTAAAGGACTAAACAGAGTGGGTCCACTACTACGTGGCACAAATGGTGGCTTTTTATTGGTTGCAAAGAAGTTAGGTGGATGTCCTATCAGAGTGTTTACCATCGAAGAAAGAAAAGTCAAAGGGGCCCGCTTGTCAGTTCTTTGAAATGTGGCATTATTTGATTCGACAAGTTGGCTGATACAACATGGTGGGGTCATGCTTCAGTGGCATCAGTGAAAGATTCTAGATCTACGATAGGTGCATGATCTCAAAGAATCTTTTGAGCCTTTGAGATTATGCTCCAACAGTCTGATTCTCCAGGTGTGCAGGATGACGGTTGTCGGTCCGCTGATAGGCATTATATTTGGAGCCTTCTCATTGGTTGTGTCAGTGGGACCATTTTCCAAGTATCTCTGAGTTGTTCATCTTTTATTTGTCCACATGTTGTGACTTAGCGGTTGTCATTGGGACCTGGTATCTAGCATGTCTTAGTGGGCTTTGACACCTGCAAAAGATCAACGACAGGCATAAGTTCTCATGGGTTGTGTTAGAGCCATGAGATCTTGCACCAGCCGTCGATTTTAATTTTTCCTTAGGCGACTAAAGGAGGGTGGGTCCTCTGACAGTTAGAGATGACATGCTAAAATTTTATTTGCTGAGTTGTATGATGATGTGGATATGTGTCAGTGGGGCAAGATTTTTCATGCGGCAGAGGGAAGAGATCGATGGTGGGCGTATAATCTGATAGAATATTCTAAGCTCATGAGGGCATGAGACTAGTTATCAATTTGGAATCAGAATCTCAGTGAAACAGAGTTGTTTGTGGGTCCTTTGTTAGTGGTGACCGGGCAATGGCAGCGAATGAATGGTTGACAAGCGGCACAAAGCGGGCCTAGGAGGGGGTCTAAAGTTTGGCAGTTCAGATAAAAAGGTTAGTGGCTTTGACAAATTTCAAAGGTTTCACCCATTTGTGAAGAAAGATGGTGGTGCTCCAAATTGACTAGTGATTCAGCGAACAAGCATTCGCATAGTTGCTAAATAAACTGGTGGAGGTATGAAGTGTTCTGGGAACTGGCAAAAACCTTTAGTTTCCAATTTGCCAAATATGATCGGGGTTGGTTAGTTTCCTTTGTTCACCAAATCATTGAGTTAAGCTTGGGTTAGGTTTTTTCATTTTGCGAATAGGATTACCTTTGTCACCAGTTCGCTAAGTGTTAACCCAGGGATATCTGTTAAGTTAAGTCATGAGGCTCGTGAAAAGAAAGGATTGAATGGTCATGACTTAAATTTGATCTCAGTTTGAATATTGGTCATTGATATGCTACTGGCGCTTTGAATATAGCTATTTCCCTGCAAATTCAAATATTTAAATGGTTTTCTGTGATAGGAAGGACTAAAATTGAGTTTTTAGGTGGCTAGAGTTGGTGGAAATGATTTTGTTGACTATTGCAGAGTGGTCTAGAGAGTTTCATGATCGATTGTAGAGGTCTGTGCTATAAAGGAATGGGTTTTCTTACTCCAAGCAAGTTGCAGGTGAATGATAAGACTGATTGGCATGGCAAATTTGTGGTTCCTGGTACCTTATTCAGAGTTTTTTCATGATTGAATATCAATTTTGGATCTAATCACTTGTGTTTTCATCCTTGTAATAAATTTTGGATTGATTTGGTTGTTCTAGTGGGTGAAACCCTAACCCTAGTCATCCGTAGCTTGTTGCATCCTGTTTTGAGATTCCAAGATGACTAGTGGTATAAATAGTTGGAGTTTTGACTTTTTAATGGTTCAAGTTTTCTTCTGAGAGCTGGTTCCATGAAGGGTCTTTTTCCTATAGATATTTTCCTTCTTCTCTAAATATAGAGTGTTCCCTCTTTCCTTTCTGGATTTTGAGAATAGAATGCAAGCTGGAACATTTTATCTTATGTATAAGATTTCAACATGTTTGTACTATTATCAGATTGTCTCCATTTGAGTTTTGGACTTATTGATTGAAGCATCAAGGATGTTTCAATCTTTCTATTTGCATTTCCTATGTGTCTGCAATAGAGTTGTTTTCGCAGAAGCAACTAGTCTAGGACTAGTTTTCAGGTGTGTATGAATTGGGGTATCAAGGGTATCTCATGTTTGTCTTTCAGTGGATGCTGATTAATGTATTACTTGTTTATAGGTCCCTTCTAAGGGGAGGGTTAAAATCCTTTAAATGAGTGATATCATAGTTGGAAACATAGGTGGATTGTTAAAGTATGATCTGGTTGATGGTGTATGGTTGATGTAAGGCATCACCATGTTTGAATGTATTGTCTTCTTGTTTCATAGCTCTCTATTGCAGTGAGGCATTTGACTCTACTACCCATTGGATAAGGCATTGGTCTATGAGAGACTAAGGGTATTTCAGGGGTCCTTTCAACCCAACATCAGTCATTCAAATCAAATACCTTTCCCTTTCATGTTGGTAGTAGTAGTAGGAGGTCCTTTGTAGTCTTCAGACTCAATCTATGCAAGTAGGGCTATTGTATATGAATTGGTTTCATTGGGGTACAAGTTACCTAAAGGGGTTTGAAGACTATTCCATAATAATGTATCTGCAGGCCTATTGTTTATCATGAGATGTCTTGAGTGTGCAGATAAGGCAATACCCACCTGAGTGATGTGGAGCTCAAAGAAGAAGGAGGATTCCTTTGAATCCTCATCAATTGGATTTTTTCTTGTCAAACTTGAGTGCCTATTTTGAGAATCAAGCCCATACATTGATACAAGTTTGGTCCTGCAAGGAAAAGCTCCAACAGAGTTTACCTTTATATTTTGCTTTCCCTCTTCTTAGTCTTCTAGCCATAAGAGCATCTAGATCTTTAAGATCTTCATCAGAAGTGTCACTGTCATCTTCACTTTCACTTTTACTTTGACTTTTACACCTTTCTTTTTCCTTCTTAGGCTTGTTTAGGACTAACTGTGACTTAAAAGTAGATTCAACATTTCCAAGTTTACCAAGAGAGAAGTTATCATAATTAGATAGTTCAAAAGTAGTCAGCTTACCAATCAAACCTTCCAAAGTAAGCACATTTCCAGAGTTACATCTAGATTCCTAAATAGCTGAGATCTTAATAGCATATATAGGATGTAGAGTTCTTAGTACTTTTCCAATTATGGTCTCATCATCAATAATTCCATTTGCTCCTCTAATAGCATTCACAACTTTTATTCTACCATAATATTGTGCAATGTTTTCATCTTCATTCATTCTCATTTCATCAAACTTACCTCTGAGACTCTCAGCTTTAGCTTTTAGTACATATTGATCACCACCATAGATCTTTACAAGAGTGTCCCACATATCTTTGGCAATTGTGTAGTCCTTAACATCTTCAAATTATGGATAGCTTAGGGCAGATGCAATTTCCAGCATTGCCTGGTTATGTTCTTGCTTAGCTCTCATTTCCTTGGTAGTCAAAGGTGCAACAAGTGTGACATAGTTATGCTTAATGTAGTACTTTGCAAAATCACCAATACTGGCCAGATGCAGCTTCATCAAGCTTTTCCATGCAGGGAAGTTTTCTTTATTCAGCTTCGGTGCCTCCTTCTTATACATGCTGATCATTTGCTTCAAGTCCCTTTAAACTTGCTTTCTGTAAACACCAATAAGAAACACAGCTCTAATACCAATTGTTAATATGATTTAGAACAATAGAGAGGGGGGGGGCTGAATCAGTTGTTCTCAAGTCTTGATGTATAAAACAACTTCAAAAACTTTTACTTAAATCAGATCAAGCAACCAAAGAAAACTCGGTCACCACTGATTCAATAATAGAAACATATAACTCAGAACACATAAATATTCAAACCAAAACATTCACACAAGTATGACACCAGGATTTATAGTGGAAACCCAATATGGGAAAAACCACTTTGTAACATGCTACTATTATTTTCACTCTTCTGAAGTGAGCTCGGTTAAAAGACAACCTTATCAAAGGTTACATTACACACTATCAAGTGTGAATCGGTTAAAGGATTTCAATCACCCTATTAAAAGTGAGCCTGGTTAAAGGAGTTACATACACTCCATTAGAATGCAACCTTGTTCAAAAGATGTAACATATGTGTTAGAGTAGTCGAGTATTGCTAATAATTAAATTAGTTAATTATTAGTTTATCTACTCTTTGCTTAAGTTAGACTTAGGAAAGTTTCCTATTTTTTAGGGTTTTCACCTTTAGGGTTTTGGTATCCTTTTATAAGGATTCCCTCTTTGTAATTCAAAAGGAGATTGTATTAATTTCATTTTGTTAATAGAAGCTTTTTCTATCACAATGATTTTCCTGTCTCTGGCCTTTTGGCCGCCATAGCTTTCTGTCTTTTTGCTTCTTCTTTGTGACAGTCTTGCATGCAGGTGTTCTTGGGATGATTTGCGTTTGTCAAATCTAACATGGTATCAGAGCTCTCCTGTTGTTCGCTGTTCGAATTTCGTTGAAGCGTGCCAGAAGCAGAAGGTTTTCAAGGGTTTCAGAAGTTTTTTTGTGGATCTGGGGGGGAGCCAAAATTTGGCTCACCTTGGGCAAAAATGGACACCACCATTGTGTCCGGAAGGCCCAAAAACCCCAGAATCCATATAAAACTTGTCCATTTTGGACACAGTGGCATCTGAGGCAAAATTTTTTTGCATACCAGGGCTGTACGGCCCTAGCACGCACTCCGAGGTGGGTACAAACGGCAATTTTTTTTTTAAAAAAAAAAAATATTTTGGGGGCGCCGCCCAGCGGCCACCCCCGCGCCGCCTAGCAGCAAACGCAGCCGCAGCCACCGCCCGAGCGGCCCCCGCCACTGCAGCAGCCACGGCCCCCGCCACTGCGCCACCCGCGGCCCGCCCAGCTGCCGCCCACCCCGGCTCCGCCACCGCTCCGCCGCCCTCCGCGGCCCCCGCTCCGCTCTGCGGCTCCGGCCCCGCTCCACCGCCCTCCGCGGCCCCGCTCCGCTCTGCGGCTCCGGCCCCGCTCCGCCCTCCGCTCCGCCGGCCGCCCGACGGGTTTTTAAGCCCCGCGGGCCCTAGCGGCGGTCACATGGGTGACCGGGAGCTCCGGCTCCAGCCCCCTGTGCGCGCCATGCGCCCAGGGGGTCATCTTTTTCAGCCCCTGGGGCTTAAAACATTTCTTTTTTGCCTTTTGGGGGTCCCTGGACGTTTTTCTCTCTATAGGGAGCATCCGGGGGTCTTTTTCTAACTTCTTTATATCGTCGGAAAGATTTTTCCAAGCTCTTTCCGATGATAGAGGTTAGGGTTTTTGGTTCCACTGTTTCAATAGTGTTTTTTTCTATTGAAGTCTGATGTCTTTTTTTGCCTTCCGGGAGTCATATCTGGCTCATCCGAACTCCTCTTTCGGCAAACAAGATATCGTCGGAAAGCTGATTCTGTGTACTATTCAGTGGTAGAGGTATTTCTTCCAGATTCTTCTCCAGGTTTTCACTCCTCCGAGTTATGTAGTTTATGCCCTCTGGTGGTGTGCTTGGTTCTACAGGTCCAGGGATCTCTTCTTCTGGTTTCTTAGTGCACTCTTCTTTTCTGACTTCTGAGCTTGCATGCTCTTTCTGATGTATCTTTGTTCTGTAAATGCACTGAGATAAAGTGCCCTCTTCTGCATTTCTGGGATCTTTTTCACCTGGTTCAGTTTTAGTATTCGCACTCAGTTATAAAGTGCCATGGGGGGATTCTGATGCATTTGCCACTATAGGCGCATCCACTCTTGTCAAGTGAGCGTACCTTCCACGACATTAGCCCATGTAGACTGTGTCTATGACACCGCCCTTTATCCTGTGTGTGTGCTTCTGTTGCACTGTTGGTGTTCCTGGTTCTTCTTCTGCAGCTGTTTCTGGCATCGCATTTCAGTGTTCCTGTCACCTCTCCCAGTTCAGCATTATGGGGGGGTTCACCTGTTGGTTCTATTGCTTCCTGGTTCGATTGATCAGCTCTTCAGACACTTGTCTTCTCTACCTGGTCATGCACTTCAGTGGGGGTTCCAGCAGTATCTTCTGACAGAGTTTTCAGACATGCTTCGGAGGAGCTTCTTGCTCTCTTCTTGTTCCTTTCTCTGGGACATCTTTTGCTTTATGTTTTGGGTACCTGATCAGGCCTAGTTGCCGGGACCCATCTTTCTTGCTTTCTGCAGTAGTTTAGCTTTTTTTGCTTCTCCCTAAGTTACACTTAAGGGGGGGTGTTAGAGTAGTCGAGTATTGCTAATAATTAAATTAGTTAATTATTAGTTTATCTACTCTTTGCTTAAGTTAGACTTAGGAAAGTTTCCTATTCTTTAGGGTTTTCACCTTTAGGGTTTTGGTATCCTTTTATAAGGATTCCCTCTTTGTAATTCAAAAGGAGATTGTATTAATTTCATTTTGTTAATAGAAGCTTTTTCTATCACAATGATTTTCCTGTCTCTGGCCTTTTGGCCGCCATAGCTTCTGCCTTCTCTTCTGTCTTCATTCTTGTAGCAGTCTTTGCATGCAGGTGTTCTTGGGAAGATTTGATGCTTATCAAATCTAACAATATGACTATTAGGTCAACCTTTATTAAAAGGATTTTGATTGTTACAATGGTTAGAAAGTAGTAGTAGTATTGATCTGAAAACATACAACTCACTTTGCAAATATCAGATCCGATTCCGTACACAAATGCTGGTTTACTAACTTTGAAACTTTTCCATCTCCATCTCTGATTTGCTTGAAACTTTCCTTCAAGCAATCACCACACTTTTTCCTTCAGCCTTTTTGCTTATACAGTCAATAAAACTTTCTGTTCCTCTAGCATCTCCTTCACCATACATTCTCATACCTCATGCTTTGGTTCCCTTAATACTTTCCTCTATTAGGTCAACTTTTCTTTTGCCACTTAATCTTCTTCGTAGATCTTAGGGTTAGGTCAAATTCATTGAATCTACCAACTTCATGTTCTTCATTTCCTCTTCTAGAATCTTCTCAAATCTCATAAAGATTTACAATAAAATGTTTTACAAAGCATTAAATGCTTTCACACAATCAATAAATAAAGTCAACATAGTTTACATAATCCAAGAATTCAAACAATGTCATCCCCAAAATGAATTCTCTTCAAATATAAAATTGCTGATGCTCGGTCAATACTGTGATCATTCACTCGGTCTTCATGTAAAATGATCGGTCACTACTAAAACTATTTCCTCGGCAAATACTATCATTGTTGGCAATTTACTGATACTCGGTCGACACTAGATTTTTCTTGGCATCCACTAACTCGGTCAACTTTGTCATAACTCGGCTTAAACATGATTTCTTCATTTTTGCTCAGTTAAGCCTACTAGTTTAGTCTTCAACTTTACTAAGATAAAAAATATATTATCTTATCATTGTGAAACATAGTCAAGTACACTTTGTAGTATCAAGATAACTCAACCTTTCCTTAGGTGCTATTGTTACCAACCTTGCCCCACTCTTCCTCAACAATTCAATAGATATAGTACTTTCCTAAGTAGCAACAGTCTTACCAATTAAAGTTTGACATCAATGACAATACAACAATTGTTTCAATTGCAGTTTCCAACATTCTTTAGGTAATCAATCAGTTGTAGTATAAAAATCTATCCCTTTCAAGTAGTTAATTAGTTGTAGTTTGTCAATCTCTCCCTTTGGCATTGATGGCAACATAATATGAAATATGCCATAGAATACCAAACATATTAAGTGTCTACAAATTTTTCTATATGATGTGACTTGATAATCTCTCCCTTAGATTATGCATTTAATATGTTTAATCACTACACAACATCTGTACATAGAGTCTTCCTTTCGGTTAACTTCATTTCTAACTAATATTCATGTATCCCTCTTCCTGCATGTAATCTCTCTACTTGTAGATCTCAATCTAAATATTTATTTCCTGAATATTTCAAGCAATCTCTCTCCCTTTGACAATAATGCCAAAAGTAATTAGCTATTCAGTAGCCAAAATTAGTATCTCTATTTGTTCTGTTTAGATTTTTCTACCTTGCATGCATAGATATGCAATTTTAGCTTGTCTTCCATCTTCATAACCTTAGGAATCCCAAAGTGTGAACATCATGCATCAACATCATTAGATTTTTTGATAAAGTATAGGTTGATGCAACCTCATATCACCTTAGTAACTGTTAGATAGGAGATGAACCCCTACTCTACTTATCAAGTATTCAAATGTATCCTTCAGTAAGGTTTTAGTAAATATATCAACAAGTTTCTCTTGTGACTTCACATATTCCAATTTGACTTTCTTTTCTTCAACTTGGTCCCTCTAATAGTGATACGTAATAGATATGTGATTTGTCTTTGCATGCATCACTGTATTCTTGAAAATATTAATAGCACTTGTGTTATCACAATAGATTATCACTCGATCAATGATCTCCTCATTCATACCTTCCAATAATTTCTTTATCCATGCAATATTTGAATAATTAGCAGCAACAAAAACATATTCTGCTTCAACAGTAGACTGAGAAATGCATCCTTATTTCTTATTTATCCATGTTACCAATATTTCTCCTAAAAAGAATGCTCCACCTGTAGTACTTTTTCTATCATCAATGTTTCCAACCCAATCAGCATCAATGTAAACTTTTAGTTCAAAATTGCCTTCTTTCTTGTACTATAGTCCATATTTTTTAGTGTTCTTCAAATATATCAAAATTCTTTTCACAACAGTCATGTGTGACTCTTTAGGATTAGCAAAGAATCTAGCTACAATTCTAACCGCATGTGCAATATCTAGTCTACTATGTACACCATACATCAACTTGCCAATCATTGATCTATATAATGTTTGATTTACCTCAGTTGACTTGTAACCTTTTGTTAGCTTGCATCTAGTTACCATATGTGTACCATCAAGTTTTGAATCTTCCATACCAAATGTCTTCAAGACTTCTTTGATGTACTTAGATTGTGTGATGTATATGCCTTCCTTCTGTTGTAGTATTTGCAAACCAAGAAAGAATTTGATCTCACTAAACATTGACATTTCAAACTCTTTTCTCATTCCATCAAAAAAATACTTACATAGGCTATCATGACCTCCAAATATGATATCATCAACAAATATTTCAGCAATAAGAATCTTATCAATAGTTTCACATTTCAAATACAAATTTCTATTGTCACTTGTTCTAACAAATCCAATTCTTATGAGATAAGAATGTAGTCTTTCATACCATTCTCTTGGTGCCTTTTTTAGTCCATAGATTGCCTTGTGCAACTTACATACCATTTTCCTCTGATTAGGATCAACAAAAACCTTCAGGTTTTTCAATGTATATCTCTTCTTCAAGTATCTCTTTCATAAATGTAGATTTCACATCCATCTGATATACCTTAAATCCTTTATAAAAGCATATGCAAGTAGTATTCTTACTCCTTCAAGTCTAGCAATAGGTGCAAAGGTTTTTTGATAGTCAATTCCTTCTTCTTGTGCATAACCTTTGCAAACTAGTCTTGCTTTTTTCCTTGTTACATCTCCATTCTCATTGAATTTTTTTTTGAAAATCCATTTAGTACCAATCACATTCTTATCTTTAGGTATTTGTACTAATGTTCATGTATTTTTATTCTATATTTTATCAATCTCTTCATTCATTTCCTTGATCCATTCATCATTTTCCAATGCATCTCTAACAATTTTAGGCTCAAATTCACAAACTAAACGTGTGTCATTCCTTAACTTACTTCTAGTCATCATTCTTTCTCCTTTGTCTCCAATTATCTGATCTTGTGGATGGTGTCTTCTCACATAATTTACAAGTACAGGTTTGGATCTTTGATCTTCAATGTTTTATTCACTTGGTGCATTATCTGTTATAAAAATGGTCAATTCTCCTCTCAGGATTTGTGACATGGCTTAACTACCTCTTGTGTTTTCTATAATTCTAGTGGTTGTATTGGGTATTAATAGGTCAATCTTTTGGTGCAATGACAACCACTACTTGTAAAAAGTGGTATCAGAGCTTGGTCACAGGTTTGAATCCCCTCGGGTAACACTGAGGGGGAGATTGTTGGAAAAATGGTTAGCACTCCCCTCAAGATTTGTCACATGGATTAGCCACCTCCTATTTCTTCTATAAGTCTAGTGGTTGTATTAGGCATTAACATTTCAATCTTTTGGTGTAACGACAACCACTATTTATAACATGATCATCATTTCCGTCAATAATTATTTGTTGTTGCTTAGTCTATAAATATTGTTGCTTGATAGAATCATTTTGTTGCTCGAGGATGCCACACTGTTTCTCAAGTAGAGTTTCAGGTTCTTCAATATAAACAAATCTACCATAGTCTTCCAGTTCTTTCTTGCTTTCTTCATCATTATTTTTTACAAACTCATCAAATCTTACATTTTCACTTTCAATCATCTTGTTAGAAGCCTTGTTCAAATATTTATAAGCCTTGCTTCTAGTATAATAACTTAAAAATATCCATTCATCACCTTTTGAATCAAATTTTCCATTTCTATCATCTTTCAAAATGTAACATCTACTTCCAAATATTCTGAAATAGCTAACATTAGGTGTATAACCATACCATAGCTCATAAGGTATCTTGTTTGATTCTTTATTTAGTTGAACTCGGTTTAGTGCATAGACAATAGTACTAACAAATTCTCTCTAGTACATTTGTGAAACATCTTTTTCAATCATTAGTATTCTAGCACAATCAACAATTGATCTATTTATCCTTTCTTCAATCCTATTCTGCTGGGGTTTTCTCAGTGTAGATACCCATCTCTTTATTCCATTCTAATTACAAAAATTAGTAAAACCATCATAAATAAATTCACCGCCTCTATTTGACCTCAAGCATTTTAGTTCCTTACCATTTTCTCTTTCCACTTTTTCTTTATACCACTTAAACATTTTGAAAGCTTCTGGTTTTTCTTTAAGAACATTATAGTCATCATCCTAGAGAAATAATCAACAAATAAGATAAAATATCTATCTCCATAGTAGCTTTGAGTTCTCATTAGACCACATAAGCTGATATGAACTAAGTCCAAAATAGAATTAGATGAGTAACGTTTTCTCCTGAAACTAGACTTTGACATCTTACCCATTTGACATTGTTTGCACATTACATGGTCAAGTTTAGATATGCTTGGTAAACCTCTAACTTTCCTTTTCTTATTATCTTAATTATGTTGTCAAAGTTCACATGACATAACCTCTTGTGCCACAACCAAACATAGATTCTTTTTTAGCCAATAAACAAGAAGTTTCAGCATTGTCCAAATAGAATAAGTTACCTTTTGATTGTTCACTAGTACCGGTTAGCTTTCTAGCCTCATCATAGATTTTCACCTTTCTAATTTCAAATGCAACTCAGTGACCTATGTTATTTAGTTGTGCTACACTCAACAAATTATATTTAAGTCCTTTCACCCAATATGTAGTTTCACATCTGATCTTATTATTTAGTAAAATAGATCATTTTCCTTTCTCTAGACAAGGTGTATCATTTCCCATTTTCACAAATCCTCTATTATAATGTTCAAGATATTCAAATAACCATGTGTTTGGTTGGGATTTCACTTTGGCATGATGTAGATTCTAGAGGATATAATCATGACTGTTGAATGTTTACAAAGGGAAATCAATTTTTTTTTGAAATCCAATGGTCACAAATATAAAATTTAATGGCCATTTGTAGACTAACAGAGTA
Source organism: Chamaecyparis obtusa (assembly GCA_027943335.1). NCBI lineage: Eukaryota > Viridiplantae > Streptophyta > Pinopsida > Cupressales > Cupressaceae > Chamaecyparis > Chamaecyparis obtusa. The sequence goes on along the minus strand of BSBK01004397.1, from coordinate 53,590 downwards.
GTTTTGTGCCTAATGACATTTGCAGATCATTTTGTTGATGATTATTAGATTTTTTCTTGTTGTAATCTGGCAGTTGTAGCTATTGACATAGGATTAGGGTTTTTTATGAAGAGTTATGTTGATTTGAAGCTTGTATGCATCCTTTCATTTACATATAAATGAAGATACCAAAATCAATAAGAGTGTGGGATTCAATAGAAATATACCAATTTGTATTTAGGATTGTAGACCAAAAGTCACGACTTACAACATGAACCTATTTATTATTCTTTCATGATTAATAAAGTTTTTATGTTTTTGTTCATTTGAGGCATCAGGATAAATTGCAAGTTGGATTAGTCCTTTATGGTCACAAAGGTAATTGGTGAGTTATTCCTAAGAATGATTTTGCATTAAGGTCCTTCATAGCATTCTTTGTTTGATAAACAAGGATAGTGTGAAATATAAATGTGTTTCCTCATCCTTATCTTATTGGTCTTCCCTCCAAAGAAGTTAAAATCCTATTGGACTAACACTGAATTGCATATATGATTGCTCTTCTATATTTAGAGAACAAGAAGAATTGATGATAGTTGAATATATATACCCATAAAATTATACATAAGGATCTTCTTTGTAGTAGACTCTATTGCCCAAGTGAACAAGGCACTGATCTTTGAGATCATTGAAAGGTAATCATTGGATTCATAGTTAAAGTTAGTGACTCTTTTCTATATTTATTCTTGCAAGAATCAACCCAATTATTAATAAATCTCATTTCTATCATTCTTATTTCCAAGTATATTCAATCAATTTGTATTTTCAAGAACTCATACATATTTTTCAAGTTGTGCATTCCAAAGGTCTTCCTAATTTCTTTCCATTTGGAAGAGTCTTTGGTTGTATTTACGATCAAATTATCTTCTATAAAATTCCTAAGGCCAAAGGAGTTGGCTTGGTAATAGGTACACCTACCTTGGTCTTGTAGGGCCATAAGTGTAGGGGAATTGGATATTTTAAGACTAGATTCATGTCTATTGGCCAAATCAAGTTGGAAGATCCCAAAATTGAGTAGGCAAGCTCATAGGATTTCCAAATTATCATTTTGAGAACCAACACCATGAATGAAGCACCAAAAAAATATATCTTTATTTCATAAAAATATTGACATTAATTACATTTTTTGATGGTGTATATTTAGTGCTTCACCTCTGAAAACAAGAAACTTGTAGCTAAGGTTTCAAATATTCATAAAATGGAAAAATAAACTTAAATCTATTGTTTAACAATGTGAAACTAGTCCTAAAGTGATTTATAAGTAGTGTACATTGATTTATATCCATTTACATCATGATTGCATGCAAAAATAGGCACAAATTTTCCCCTAAAATGAAAGAAAATGAGCTATAGTTCCATTGTTCTTTAACGAGATTTGATGCAGGAGCATCTTAGGTCTTGAGCAATCTTGCATCACCAAAAATAGTTTCTATTTTTTGTACTTGTCTAGTGTTTGTTTTAGCACTGGTGTTGCGGTTGGTTTCTTGCCTTTCATAGTTAACTCTATGCCTTGGACCTTCTCCTAAGGGTGCACGTCCTAATTCATTCAGACTTGGAAGTTATTGCCATTTCCCTCGGGTATCGATTTACTACCAATTTTGCATGAAATGTGTGGTATTTTTTGTTACGCCATTTCATGTGGGGAAATTGGATCTTGCACAGTTAAGGATATGTTCTTGGATCATGTGTGGACCTAAATATAAAAGAACATTGTATTTTGTTGTTTCTAGCTTTAGTTTTGGTTTCTCCTCCTAAGTGGACCTATAATGTAATTAAATGCTTGATTGATCGACTTGTGGATTTGTGAGCTATATATTGGAAGCTTGGGATGTTGTAGAGGATGGCTTAGTTATATTAGAAGTGAGACAACATAAGAACAAGTAGAAGGATGTGAATTATGATTCTGATTTCATAAATTCATTGTACAAGGCCAAAATTCGTAAGGCCTCACAGCTGGGTATGTTGCTATTAATGTAATATTTATTCCAATGTTGCTGCCAGTTGCTTGTCTCATATCCATTGTGTTTTACTTCTTTCTTGCATGTTTTCATATTGCTTCTGTGTGTAACTCTTCATAGGGCTTGCTGTGAGTTTTAGTGGAGTCAATCAACCCTGATTTTGCCTTTACATTCCCTTCCCTTACGTCAAGTGGTATCAGAGTGAAGTTCTTTCTTGTGGATTGGATCATAGAGAACCTTAAAGATTGGTTGTAGGTTGGCAGATCTGAGATTTGACCTATAACTTTCGAAAGGTTACGGTCTTGTTGGAACCTGATTGTCAAGATGGTTCATGGTAAAGGAAATGATAATGCTATCATGGATATGTTGAGGTAGATTGCAACTAGGCTTGAAGCTGTAGAGACAACCCAAAGAAGAGGCACACATCTTGAAGATGTTAGTGATGAGGAAGAAGTAGCACCTAACCTTGAACTTGAAGTTGAACATGATGAGGAAAGACTCTTGAGAGTTTTTTTAAAGGATAACTCTAGACCTGAAGTTGCTTGCTATGATGGAAGACTTGAGACTGATACACTTTTGGATTGGATCTCTAAGATGGATAAGTATTTTGAGTATGAAGGTACTCCTGATAATAAGAAAGTGAAGATTGCAGTCACAAAGTTGTAAGGTCATGCATCTCTTTGGTGGGATCATTTGCGAATTGAGAGACAAAAGAGAGGAAAAGAAAATATTAAGACATGGATGAAAATGCTTGGAAAGATGAAAAAGAAGTTTCTTCTAGCTGATTATCAAGTTAATTTGATGATGAAAATGCATAATTTGAGATAGAGGGACTTGAGTGTGAAAGAATATACTAAGTAATTTTACAAATTGGATATCAGATTTGGACATGTGGATGATGAATTTGAAAGGTGGCTAGATATATGAATGGCCTAAGGACATCTATTCAAGATGAGACCAGTTATGTGAAGATTGATAGTGTGGAAGAAGCATACCAATTTTCTTTGAAGGCTGAGGAAAGATTGACAAAAAGACATGATCAAAGACAAAGAGGAAGAGGTGGCAGATTTCAAAGAAGCAGAGGTAGATCTTATGGAGAAAGTAGCAAATTTGACAATGTAGTACAAGATAAAGGATGGAAAGATGACCCTGCTAGTAAAAGAGGTAACTACTCTAGAGGTAGCTATACTGGTTACTCTAGGAATACTAACAATGGAAAGAGAGAAGAAAAGTCTTGGTTTAAAGGTACTTGTTACAAATGTGGTTAAGAAGGACATAGAGCTTTTGAATGTACTAACTCTGGAAAGAACATTGGAGGTAATAGAAGAAGTAACTTGGCTTGTGAAGAAGCTAAGGAATTCACTAATGAACCTAAACATGGTGAGAACTTGATGCTGAGAAGGATCTTGTGTAATAAAGAAGCTGATGAAGAACCTATCTTGAGGAAAAGCTTGTTTAGAACCAGATGTAAGATTGTTGAAAAATGTTGCAAAGTAATCATTGATGGTGGAAGTTTTGATAATTTGACATCCGAAGAGCTGGTTAACAAATTGTCGATGTAGAGATTGAAACATCCTAAACCTTATCACATTGCTTGGATCCAGAAGGAACATAAACTACTTGTAAGTGAACAATGCCTTGTTAAGTTCAAAATTAGGAATTATCATGATGAGGTCTTGTGTGATATTATGCCTATGGATAGTTGTAATATTCTTTTGGGTAGACCTTGGCAGTATGAAAGGAAAGCTTTACATGATGGCAGATTGAATCAATATACTTTTTGGATGGATGGAAAGAAACAAGTATTGTTGCCTTTAATAGAGAAGTTTGATGAAAGTCATTGTACCACAGTCAGAGTATGTTTGGTTGATAGTAAAACTTTTGAAAGAGACATGAAAGAACAAAATATTTTCTTTGCTTTAATACCAAGGAAAATAGGAAAACAAGATGAATTAGAACATGCACCTAAGATTGAATCCTTATTGACTAAATTTAGTGACATCATTTCTAATAATGTACCTGATGGTTTACCACCTATGAGAAGTATAATTTATTGTATGGATTTGATACCTAGAGCTAGTTTGCCTAATAAAGCACCACATAGGTTAACACTAGATGAGAAGACTGAGTTGAATAGACAAGTGCAAGAATTTCTTGAAAGAGGATTGATTAGGAAAAGTTTGAGTCCTTGTGCAGTACCTACTATGTTAGCACCTAAAAAGAATGGAGAATGGAGAATGTGTATTGATTCTAGAGCCATAAACAAAATCACAGTGAAGTATAGATTTCCCTTTCCTAGGATGGATGACATAATGGATAGCTTGAGTGAAGCAAATTATTTAACAAAGATTGATTTGAAAAGTGGATATCATCAGATTAGGATTAGAGAAGGGGATGAATGGAAAACTTCTTTTAAGACTAATGAAGATTTGTATGAATGGTTGGTTATGCCTTTTGGTTTGACTAATGCACCTAGTACTTTCATGAGGTTGATGAATGAAGTTATGAAAAGATTCTTGGGTAAGTTTTTAATTGTATATCTTGATGACATTTTGATATTTAGTAATACTAAGGAAGAACACCTTGAGAATATCAGACAAGTATTGTAGAGGTTGAAGGAAGAGAAGTTGCTGATTAACTTGAAGAAATGTTCATTTATGAAATAAGAGATTGTGCATCTTGGTTTTGTGATTTCAGCTGATGGCTTGAGGATGGACCCTAAGAAAGTAACAGCTATACTTGATTGGCTTACACCAGAGAATGTTGGAGAGGTAAGATCATTTCATGGATTAAAAAGTTTCTATAGAAAGTTTATCAGAAATTTCAGTTCTATTTGTAATGCTATGACTGAAACCATGAGAGGAGATAAAAAGGATTTCAAATGGACACATGGAGCACATAGGAGTTTTGAAACATTGAAACAAAAGATTGCAGAATTGCCTACACTTGATTTTCTTGATTTCAGTAAAGTTTTTCAAGTTGAATGTGATGCTAGTGGAAGTGCAATTGGATCCATTTTGAGTCAACAAGGAAGACCTATAGCTTTCTTTAGTGAAAAGTGAATGATGCTAAGAGAAAATATTTAGTTTATGATCATGAATTCTATACTATTGTTCAAGTTTTGAAGAAGTGGAGACACTATTTGATGCCTAAAGATTTTGTGTTATATACTGACCATAAAGCTTTACAGTATTTGGGAAGTCAGAATAAGTTGAATCAGAGACATATGAAATGGGTTGAGTTCTTGCAGAATTTTTCATTTTTATTGAAGCATAAGAGTGGACAGTTGAATAAGGTTGGTAATGCCTTGAGCTGAAGAAGAAGTTTGCTAACTGAGATGAAAGTTGAGATACTTGGTTTTGATGATTTGAAATATTTGTATGAAACTGACATTGATTTTGCAGAATGTTGGAAGGCTTGTAAGGAGCAAATAGAGAATGACAAGTGGACTAATTATTTCATTCAGGAAGACATGTTGTTTAAAGGAGTTCAGTTATGTATACTAAGAGAATCTATGAGAGAAAATATCATAAAGGAGAAGCATAATGGTGGACTTGCTAGACATTTTGGGATTGATAGACAATGAAATTGATTTCAGAGAGATACTTTTGGCTGTAGATTTACAAAGATGTACAGAGAATGGTGAGAAGTTGCAGAGTTTGTCAAGTAGCAAAAGGAAGTAGTCAGAATGTGAGATTGTATACACCATTTCCTGTACCTGATAGACCATGGAAAGACGTGAGTATGGACTTTGTTCTTGGATTGCCTAGAACTCAAAGACGTAATGATTCTATTTTGGGAGTAGTTGACAGATTTTCAAAGATGACACATTTCATACCTTGTAAGAAGACATTTGATGCCTTGCATTTAGCTGAATTATTTTTCAAAGAAGTGGTAAGATTGCATGGTTTGCCTAAGTCTATTGTTTTAGACAGAGATACTAAGTTTACTGGTTATTTTTGGAGAACATTTTGGAAGAAGATGAATATTGAGTTGAAATTTAGTTCTACATTTCACCCTCAGACATATGGATAAACTAAAGTTGTAAACAAAAGTTTGAGAAACTTGTTGAGATGTTTAGTTGGAGATAAGCCTACTATTTGGGATTTGGTTTTAGTGCAAGCTAAATTGGCATATAACAATTCTATGAACATATGTACTAAGAAGACACCATTTGAGATTGTTACTGGATTTCACCCTAAAGGAATTACAGAGTTGAGATAATTACCTATTGAGACCAGAAGAAGTGTTGAGGCTGATTATTTTGTAGAATACATGAGAACTTTTCAAGATGAAGTTAAGAGAAATTTGGAGGACAATAATTTGAGCTACAAGTAGAGAGAAGATAAGAGAAGGAGACATAAATCTTTTGAAGTTGGAGATGAAGTCACGATTCATTTGAAGAAAAATAGATTTCCAATTGGTACCTACAACAAATTAACGATGAAAAAATTTGGACCTTGTAAGATTCTGAAAAAGTTTGATAGTGGAAATGCATATGAAGTAGAATTACTTGAAGACATGGATATATCACCTATATTCAACATTGCAGACATCTTTGAGTATTTTGAATCACCTAATGAGACTAAAGATAACATGGATTTTCCTAAGAAAGACAAATACAACATTGTAAAGATTATGAGCAGTAGAATAAGCAAGAGTACCAGAGGAAAGGACTACATGGAATACCTAGTTCAGTGGAAAGATAAGCCAGTTGAAGATACTTCATGGATTACACAAGCTAAATTGGATCTTTATGATTCAAGTCAGAGTATGAGTAGTGCCTGATGTGGACATCAGTTCTTTTGTAAACCCAGGTGTCTGATGCAGGAGCATCTTGGGTCTTGGGCAATCTTGCATCACCAAAAATAGTTTCTGTTTCCTGTACCTGTCTGGTGTTTGTTTTAGCACCAGTGTTGCGGTTGGTTTCCTTCCTTGTGCAGTTAACTCTATGCCTTGGACCTATTCTTGGACCTTCTCCTAAGGGCGTACATCCTAATTCATTCAGACTTGGAAGTTATCGCCATTTCCCTCGGGTATCAATTTACTACCAGTTTTGCATGAAATGTGTGGTATTTTTCCTTGCATGGTTCCGTGTGGGGAAATTGGATCTTGCATGGTTGAGGATATGTTCTTGGATCATGTGTGGACCTAAATGTAAAGGTGCATTGTGTTTTGTTGTTTCTAGCTTTAGTTTTGGTTTCCCCTCCTAAGTGGACCTATAATGTAATTGAATGCTTGACTGGTCGACTTGTGGCTTTGCAAGCTATATATTGGAAGCTTGAGATGTTGTAGAGGATAGCTTAGTTATATTAGAAGTGAGACAATAGAAGAACAAGCAAAATGATGCGAATCATGATTCTGATTTCATAAATTCATTGTATAAGGCCGAAACCTGGAAGGCCTCACAACTAGGCATGTTGTTGTTAATATAATATTTGTTCCAGTGTTGCTGCCAGTTGCTTGTCTCATATCCACTGTGTTTTACTGCTTTCTTGCATATTTTTATATTGCTTCCGTGTGTAACTCTTCACAGAGCTTGTTGTGGGTTTAAGTGGAGTCAATTAACCTTGATTTTGCCTTTACCTTCCCTGCCCTTGCGTTAGGATTTCAACTTGACTTTGTAATTTATGCCTTGAATCCTTCACTTTCACTCTAGCTTTTGATTTATAACTAATTAATGTCCCCAAGGAAGGCCCAAACGACTCCAAAGGCGCATGCAATCTGACCAAAAATAGCTCCAACTTGTAAATTTTTCATATAGCACGTCACATCCCTGGAATTTCGGAGGCCGTAGTCAAGTCAAAAAAATACTGATTCAAAATTTGACTAATTCTCCAATTGCAGTTCAAGAATTTCAAAGGTAAATTCATGTCCAAAGACTCCAACTCTAAGAAATGACTAAGTATACAAAACCGACTGAGTGTGAAACTCCTGCAGTTAGTTTTCTGAAAGAGTTCTTGGATGTGCTTGACATGACCTCTCTGTTACCTCAATGACTTACTCATAGTTAGGAAATTCAAGGCATGGAGTTTCCTTGCTTGTTTCTCTCAAAACCTTGTTAAGTGTGCCTCAAAATCTTCAATCTTACCCTTTCTTTCCATTATATTTTCCATGTGACTTTTGAAGGTGAAAATTTATTGTATGTCCTCCTTAGTATTGACTGCGGGCACTGTACCTTCAAATTGTTGCACTACTACCTCTTCTTTATACGACCTCGTTTGATCTTCATCTTGGTACACTTGGGCATCTATGCAGTCAAATAATTTCTCAATCTATTCAACCCACACCAATGCATCTGTTCTCCACTTTTCTATCTTCGTGAAGTACTTTTGATATTACTGAAGCGCTGCCTCAATTGAAGTGATCCATGTCTCAAAATTGTCCAACTCTTCACCTTTGTATAAAGTGTACAAAACCTTGAGTTTCTCACTCTTTATTGCTTGGATTTCTTCCTTGAGGTTCTGTCATTTCTCTATACAACTCTGAATACCTTCATTTTGTTCCTATAGGTTTATTATGTGTGTTACCGAGAAACCACAAGTTTCATCAAATGAATGAATATGGCCTTACATGTTTCAGATCCAAATTGTTAGAAATTTGGTTTCCAATCAACACATGCTTTTACAAAAGAATGATGAATGTTCAATGCAGGATCTAGTTTCACTCTCTTCTCGACGGAAGCCTGTAATGTGGCTTTCGGATTGGTCTCGTCAATAGGACCTACAACCTTATTTATGTACTCCTTTAGGGCCTCTACCTGGTTTCTCAATGCTTGATTCTTTGTTTCATCCTTCTGCATAAATATAAACAATTTATTAAGATCTAATGTTGCTAATGCCTTACTACCATCCTTGGTAAGTTATCGTAGGTCTACTTCCTCTATTATATAATCCTCTGGTGTGATATCCATCATATTAACATCTGGAGGAGGAACAAAAACTTATGCTTTCCACTTTTCCCTACTGTCTTGTGTAAGATAAGACATTCTTTGCGCTACCTGGATAGACTCACCCCTACTGATTGTTTATCCCAACATGGACATGTCAACACTTGGATTAATGTATGTGCACTTACGGGGTTCTATCTCCTTAGAAATCCGGGTGGGCTTGGTGGAAGCTATCAAGGGTTCATAAGGCATAATAGGATCATCGTCCTTAGGCGGAAGCTCTTCTTCTCGCTCCGACTCATCCTCTTCTTCTTGAGTCTTCTCTTGCTCTTGTTGAGGTTCTAGAATCTTCTCCCTAGGAAGTGACGAAAAAAGAGCTTGCACCTGTTCATCTTGTTTCTCTATTTGTTCCTGCTGCTTCTATGTTTGAACTTGTTCTTCTGCAACCTCCTTCTCTTTCTATGACAAGGAAATTTCCCAAATCTCAGCCCAAAGTCCCTTTTTTGATTTTATGCCCATTCTTATTATTTTAAAGGCACGAGCTTGGACTGTGTTTCTGTAGCTAGAGGAGGAAGTGGAGTTGCTACCCTCGGCTCTTTAGTTGTGTGTGTTGAGTCGTCACCTTTAAGGCTCCTTGGTTGTTTCCTGTGTATGAGTTTCTCTTTCCTCAACAACACATCTCATAAGTGTATATTTCTTTAAATTGCAACTACAGCTACTATCCAAATAGATAATCAAACAACTGTACATATAGTTTTTTTTCATCCCACTCAGATAGGACTACCTTGGCTAGATAGTAGGGGAAGTTTACGATTAACACATTGGAACTCCAACTTACAAAAACAACTAAGATGAGATAATTACTAATGCCATCAAGTCACTGACCCTTGTAGATGTAAGAACTTGGATGAGATTTCCTTCTAGAAGGATAGATACATAGAAAAATGACTACCACAAATCCATCTATTTCTAAAGCTTTATAATTTCTTTCTCTTTCCTTATTAAAACTAAATAAAATTAGCTACTATAATATGTAATGGGTAGGGAACATAAGGTAAGAGGGGGAGGGGAAGTGCTCCTAGTTAAGATCATATTGCATCATTACCTACAATAATTAGTATGAAGAAGACACTCAAATGAACATTTAAAATATAATAATATTTTATATTAAAGAAATACAAGAATGAAGGTTAGATATATTTAAAAAAAATTTATGAATTTAAAATCAGAATTTCAAAACTAATATATATCTATTCAATAATTGAACTGAATAGAGATCTAAGATTAGACTAATGAACTTCTATGTACATCATTCTATATATTTAGAAGGTTGTTAGAGAGGAAATTGTATCAAATGTTTTGTAAAATGAACTCTTAATAAAAGAGAGCACCATCCTATTTATGTTCAAAAGAGGTATAAACAGACAACCATTAGATTTCCTATAACCTGCTCTAGGGATTGACCTATACACCCTATTGAAAAAGGCTGGATCTGAATAATTATATTAATCCATTCTATCAAAATGAGTTTTGAACTTAAATGGGATTTTATATTGGCATTGCAAATTTCGCCATTACACAAAGAAACTTGATGACAATAAAATATTAAATGTATCTCTTCGATACATTTTCATTGAAAACATAAATAGAATTTGTTTTTTGGAATCCTAATCTGATTTTTTTTTTAAAAGTCATGTGCAACAGATAAGTAAACAAAAGTTGACGGACCCTATGTTATCTTTCGTCCTCTTCTTTCACTTATTTTTCTTGTGATTATGTGTTCGTCTTATAATTACTGTCGTTTCACATAATCAATATTGGAGATCTCCGCTATAAACCGTGCAGTGTCAAGAAACAGGTATTTATAGGTTGTTCCCACTATTTCTTTATTTGAGAAATCTATAAATAATAATTTAAACTGTGATACAAACAACCGATTACAAACAAATTAAATGCTTAAACTAGAGAAAGCTTTATTATCAAAGCTCATAAATAACCTTGAATTATGGTTTGAATTCTAAACGATCAAATTATCAGATGCTTGCCTTCTGCTTTGAATGAGTCATTGTCCCTAATCTTCAATCCCAGTATAACAAAACCATAGCTTCCATTCTGTGCAATGGATTTTATAAAGGTAGTAGAATTCGGTGTTGTATTTGCACTGCTTATGGTTCACAATACTATTGCTGCCCCTGAATCTGATCTTATAGATAAGTTGCCCGGCCAAAAAGAGAATGTTCCCTTCAAGCAGTATGGTGGGTACATTACAACTAATGAAGAGCATGGTAGAGCATTGTATTATTACTTTGTAGAGGCCCAGAACAATGCTACATCTAAGCCCCTGGCCTTGTGGCTCAATGGAGGTAAATATTCCATTCCATCTTTAGTGCTTCATTTTTTTATAATAATTTTATTATTATATTTTTTATAAATAGGAGGTATTTTCTACAGTAAGTCAAATTGTGATAATTTATCAAAATTCAATGTGTAGTTTTTAAATCAAATTTATTGAGCTATGTTTCATGAGTAGTAGTTCACAAGAACCCATCTCTTATGAGAATGAATGGAACACTTAACACTCATTACGTCTAAGCGATGCTCACATAGGTGAAGTGAGAGGTTACCATCCCAACTTGTGAATCTAACTTAAATGTCCTTAACCTCTGGAAGAGGCCCAATGCTTTACCTCTGTGAGCATGATCGCCTATGCGCAATGAATGTTGAGTGTTCCATTTGTTCTCATTAGAGATGAACTCTTGTGAACCACTACTTATGAAATATGGGTAAATGAGTTCGAATCAAAAGCTACACAGTTGAATTCTGATAGCAATATTATAATCATAATTTCTTCTAATTTACTGTCTTTTATTAATTTTAGGTATGCTCTTCTACTATCTTCCATTCTTTTTCAATATCATACAATTTTTTTTTATTTTTTATTTTTTAATATTATTGATTAAGATAAAATCAAGTTTTGAAAAGACCTGAAACCATTTCACAAAAAATCAAAATCAGAATTAACAATAAATGAAACACACAATAATCAAACTTCACAAGAAACAAAATCAACTATAACCAGATCAGCTGCCCAAAACATAAACATTTAAGCCTGCAGTAAAAAAAACAAACCAACAAAACAGAAAAAAACCAAACCAAAGACCAGCATAAGACTAAGCCAGATTCTTCAGGATATCAGCAACTTGGGCCTCAAGCTGATCATAGTTTTTTAGAATATATTCTTTAAAAAAATATTATTATATATTTTAAAAGAATAATATAATATAAAAGTAATAAATAGATATTCTTATAATACGATAGCATTTGTTTATAATTTGATGTTATAATGATTTAAGTCATTATAAGATTGACGATATGCATTTTTTACAATTCATATATTATAAAAAAACAAGATCTGTAATTAACTTTTTATTAAACTTCAAAGTAAAAATCAGGCATGTCTAAATTCTAAAAGTTTGAAGACATTCTATCAATCTCTAAAAAATGAAAAATTACCTTATCAGAGACATAACACTTGCTTTTTCATAATCTAATATATTGATATTTGATGAATCATGGCAGGGCCTGGATGCTCATCAGTTGGAATAGGAGCATTCGAAGAGAATGGTCCTTTCAAATTCAATGACAAAGATTTGGAACAAAACAAATTTTCTTGGAATACAGGTAGAGATTGTCAACATTCATGTGTATGCTTAATCACTCAAATCGTGTGCTCCTCATTGATATGTGATCAAAATTGTTTATGGCAGAGGCAAACATGCTCTATGTAGAGAGTCCAGTTGGAGTGGGATTTTCTTATTCAAATACAACTTCAGATTATGATATGTTTAATGATACTTTGACTGGTAATTCATCTCTTACCTCTTTTTAGATGTTAATGCGTGTAGTCTATTATCTTATCTTCTCTACTGTTGTACGATTGGCCAATATTTTTTTTACACCAATTTATTCTCCAAAGCTTATTTTATGTTCATTATGCAATAAGTCAGGTTGATATAGTTGGAAAAGGAAAAAGAAATATGAATGATCAAATTATGGAAATTACAAAGTTCCACAAATTCTATTTAAATTATGATTTACAGATAAAAAACGTGTTATTACAACAAGTGATATAGAAAATATACAACAATAATTGACAAAATTTGTTGTTTTACTTTCTACCATCACTACTCACATTCACTTCTAAAATTAGTTGGTAAGTCCGCGTGCTCTTGAAATCAACTAGTTTGCTGGAATTTTTGTGCATCAAAGTTTCTCTCTATATTAAGAAAAAGAAAATGTTAGAATAACTAGCTTCTGTCCACGATAGTTTAGGTTACATAGAACACTAGCTAGTATTTTTTTAATACTATTTTAATCAATAAAATATGCCTTTGTTGTTTAGTACATGCATGATATACTTTGTAGCTGAAAGATGCATAAATTGCAAATAGCTAATTTGTATCTCTATTAGTCTATTTTCTATTGTTACAAAAATACATACATAAATTACATGTCATCACGTTTGAGATTCATTATGAAAGTTGAACCATTCTAATGCTTGAAAAAATGTAGTGATGTGCATCTTGAGTTAGCCTTTTAAGTTTCGGTTGGAGTTGTGTCTAATCCTGCCAAATTTGTGTTAGAGAGTATTAACGATTCACTTAGTAAATTATAATATCTTAGCATCTATGTTCATAGTATACTAATAAACATTCCTAATTTTATTTCTAGCCTTCAAATTAATATTTTTGATAGTCCCTCTACATATATTAGTATAATTATACAATACCTACATATTTTTATCAAGTGTCAATGTACTTTTAGTTATTATATACCCGATTATTATTTCTACCCTATCAATAAAGGAAACTACCCACACCTACTTATTACCTAGAACTAGTTTTATTTTCCATCTAATATATCAAGAAGTCTTGATATAAAAACATACATGAGTTGTGACAAATATGTCATCATTTCTCAAATTTTGATGTACAAAAACTTAAATATCTCAACACCAAAACCATTCCCACGCTATCTCTAATGATAAATCCATTTAATAAATATATATTTGAATTATAGTATGCATATCAATCTACATTATAATGGAAGGCTTATAGAGATCTCTAGTAATTCATTTGGATGGAGTTGTGCCGTTATCAAAATATGTCCAATCTAGTTTTGGAAAATTTTGGTAGAAACGTGTTGAACTTTCATGACTTGTTGTGACCATTATTTCCTAGATGTGAACTACTTTAGATTTAAGATCGAGCAGGCACCCTAAGATTATTGTAAAAAACTGATAGTTTCACGACCTTGGGAGGACTAGTATTGTGAATGATATTTTATCTAAATGAATCTTACAAGTAAGCTATGAGGATTTAGAACACAATTTATAAACACCCCACACCATATTGCACATGCTTCAAAAATCCTAATACATACATATACCATATTAAAGAAATGATCTCATTTCTCTTAATAAAAGTGATATATTGGATCACATTTTAGTTATTTAACAAAACTTGATTTATACATACAAACTATAAGGTATTTATTAAGAGATGAATCCCATGGGTAAAAATAGAGAAGTTTGGTGGGAGAACAGTGATTGTAATGTCTAATTTTGTGTAATGTTATTTGTACCACTACTAGAGAGTATGAAACATTTGTTGAAAATAAATTTATGACTCTTATGTAACTCTAAAACAATCAATAAGGTGTTTTGGTGTACTAAAATTCATGGAGATTTCAATAAAAATACCAAAATCCATGAGAATTATCTTGGCATTACTACAAGGATTACTATTGGTTGATCTATCTAGATTAGTTTTTACTATATAGAGAAAAATACCCTATTGCATTATGTTTAGGAGCACAAGTAGAACCTCAACTTAAATTTGTATCTTAGTAAACTGTTTGGCATGTTGTGGGATTTAACCTACATTCATGACTCAACTCATGCGCATATGGTAGTTTTGTGCAAACCTAGATTTTAGAATTTGATGTATCCTGACTTAAATTCATGTACATTTTTGTAGTAAAGTGAGGGAGATTGAGTATGTAGAGTTTTATTGAATAATCTTATTTGGAGTTGACATAGTATGTGTTTAGCTATAAATCACTTCAATAATTTAATACCTCTTTCTATTTATATAATCATGTTCCAAGGATTGGAACTACACTTTCCTAGATGATTGTGGTGAGTTTTGGTGTTTTCATTGTTGGTAAAAAAGTGTACTCAACAAGTCAAATCAGATATACCAATGGTGAAGAAGATTGCATAAGGATTTCTCTAAGTATCTAGTGCACTAGCGATAATATAGTTTGTATCAAGATAAATCCAGTGTGCAATGATAATCTTGATGATTCAGATGGTGCGATCATCCAAGAAGTATCTACTGAGTCATGCTTACCTACATCTATGATTTCATAAGAAGATTCAAAGTACATATGGAGATTTGAGGAAAAAACCAATGATATTGGTGAGAAGAGTGAATAGTTTGTGTTTGAGATTGAGTTTGAAATTTACTATTTGGAGTTTGAGATTGACTCGTATACTTGGAGAGGCCACTAATATTTCAAATGAACTGGGAATATATTTCATAATATATATGTATTAGCATTCTCTTATTAGATTGAATAAATAACAATAGTCAATTGATTCAATAGAGATTTACATTTGTTGATGTGTGCTAACACTAACTTTTTTTAAATACGTGCTCGGTAAAATTTTAATGTGACTAGTGATGCTAGTATAACATTCCTTTTGGCTCCATGTGAAATATTTTTGACTTGGAACTATGAATCAGTGGGGCCACAAACAAGGACCTCATCCCCATTCAATAAAGCTTAGGTTCAAACTTGTGAGCATATTACACTAATAAAGGCACAAGTTTGTGACCACAATGACATAGTGGGGGTTTAAACCTTGGTGGGCATAACAACACCACCACTTAAAAAATGCACTAAGTGGTAAACCTGGATAATACTAATCCTTCATCATTCATACATAGATGCAATAAGTTCCTCCACTGGCACAATATTTTTTCATGTCCTTAATGATGAGGGGGCTTTTGACGTTCATAACTTTTTATCTTGGTTTCCCATTTAGGTTGAAACTTTACAAGAAAATGCATCTTCAAGAGTTCTCAAATATACCAATAAAATTTATGAGTGTGGACCAAATCTCGACACATTTTTGGAGTAAAATTCCATCATTTGAGGCCTCAAAAATAACTTTTACTATTTTTTTAAAGGATTTTCTAGTTTTTGATTTTTTAGTAGCTTTATTTTTACGCATATAGTTGCTTAGTGTGTTGACAAGTGATGTCACTTGAGATAACTTTAAATAATTAGAATTTTCTGTATTTTTGGGATCGTTTTAGAAATTACCAAAAATGAAAAAAAAATAGGTTTTGTAAAAATTTGCCAAAAAGGTAAATTTTACATGGTAGTTAAATTAGCATTTTATCTCATTATAGTGGTAGAGTAGTGTGGAGAATAATGAATAAGAATTGGTTTTTAAAATCTTACTACGTTTCTTGCTTTAACTTATGATTTTTGTTAATGGTTAAAAATCTAGCTACATCACTTAATCATTGACATTTGATTGAGTGCATTTCGAATTTCCTTTGATTTTTCTACATTACTTCATAAATTTATTATGAAATCCTTCTAGTTAGATAAGATTATAGAACTAATTTTACATCTCTTTAGTTCAACTTAGTTAAATTGGTTTTCCATTAACATGACAATAAAAACACATTATTTAAATCTTCAACTATTTAGCTAGCTATTACAAAAAAATATGAGACTACTCACTTGATAGTAAAATTGGGAATACTCAAGATAATAAAATTATAATCTAGGTGGCACTCTTAAGGATCACATTGTGCTAGGTCATTTGTTGGCACGTTGCTTCACAAATATTGGGATCTGATAAGAACATAAATAGTTTGAATCTATGTGGAAATGATTCAACTTTCATAATGACTCTCAACGTTCATGTCATATTGTGTATGTATGTATGTATGCAAGCATATGTGTGGGTCTGTGCATGCATGTGTATGTATGTATAATATTAATTGATGCAATGTAAAGATAAAGATTAATAGATAGTATAGAGTACAAGGTTTTTTTGTGAAGCTTCCACACATGCATATAACTTCCTCTGGATAACTATTCATTGGAATTCCTCTTGGCCTTAAATTAGTGGTATTAGAGATATTAATATTTAATTTCTTATTGAATAATATTACATTATATTATTCTTACTTTCATACCACAAGATCCATCAAAATATCTTCAAACTTATTTCAGACATGTTTGGATGGAAAATGATTAGGCTACAATCCACATGCTTATTAAAAAAGAAATTTCAAAGGCCTGTTGTGGGAGTTGTTTGGTTGCAAATTTGCATGTAAGAGTTGTTGGTGTGGAGGATATTGCATGATTTTTTTTATTTTTTTATTTTTTGGAGGTGGTCAGTTTGAAGTGGAAAAGATTCCATCGAGAGGGAGAGGACATAGAAAGCATATGGAAGAAAAATCGACCATCAGATCGAACAGAATGAAATGGGGAAGTTCATCAATCATTTGATTGGTGCAATGATATAATGAAAATTATGAGAAAGTATATAAGCTAGTCAAAAAAAAGGATTAGAGCGTAGAGAGTTAATAGTTCAGAGTTAATGAGGTTTGAAAGAGAGTAAGGGGAAATGAACTCAAGCTGTTATGAATGTGCAGAGAGAGAAGGGGGCCACTAAAAAGCCATGTACTTAATTGCTAATTAGCAGATTTGATTAAGTTCTTTGTTGCAACCTATATGTTTCTTTGATAATCGAGAGTCTCTTTTATCTTCTAAGTTTTCAAACCGAAGTAGAAGTAGGAGGGAGACTTGTCTGCATCGTAGACTAATGTTAATAAGGTGGTGAATATTAATACGATCTCTGTCAAATGTCTACAGCAATTATTAGTTACCATCTCTAGAAATTTAGATTAGATAGAGATTCAATTTAAATGTGTTAAATTAGTAATAATATAATAAATTCCTTATTACTAAATAAATTAGATTTATTCTAGTGAACAAACTATTAATCTATAGCACAATTAGAAGATTCGATCTTTATATACTTCTAATCATAAACAATAAATCATTTGAATTAAAATAAGAGTATTCTCATACTTTCTCTCTTGTCTATTTATGTTTCCTATTATTAATTTATGTTGGCCATATTTTGAATACAAAAACTAATTAATTTTCATATATGTTTCAGCTCAAGACAACTTGGCATTCCTTTTGAATTGGTTTAAAAAATTTCCAGAATTTCAAAATGTAGACTTCTACATAACAGGAGAGAGCTATGGAGGTATAAATCTTAGCCTTCTTAAATTTCATTTTTTCCAAAGAAACTTGGAATAGTTATGCTAGTTCAATTGATCAATTTTTTATTTAAAATAAGAGATAATTTAAGTATAGTTTTAGACATGATAATTATGTTCATAATTAAAATTTATTACAGGGCACTATATACCTCAATTGGCAACCCTCTTGCTAGATTACAACAAAAATCCAGACATCACACCTATCAACCTAAGAGGAATCATAGTATGTTTAGAGATTTGTTTTTCCTTGAGTATATTATCTAAATGTGTTTTAATATCCCTAATAAAACATTATCTTTACATACAATGTTCATGACACATATTTGAAATTTCAAATGGTTGCAGATGGGAAATCCTTATGTTGACATTGAGATTAGTATAAACAATGATGAATATCAATGGTCTCATGGACTGATTTCAGATGAAACTTATCAATTGACACAAACTATATGCAATAATTCTAGATTATGGATAGAGGAGTATGTTTATCAAAATACATCTGAAGTTTGTAATAATATATTCTACAAAAAGATTGCTGAAATGGGGCCTATTAATATGTACGATGTTACCTTAGACAAATGTTTAAGTAAGAATGCACCTCAAACACAATTGTCCAAGCTTCAAGAAGGAGTAAGTCCATTAAACCTTGAAATGAGCAATCAAATTTTATTGAATATTTTTTTATATTAATAAGGCATTATTTAGTTATAGTCTAATCAATATTTGGTATCCAATAGGTTCTATCAAAGTTTTTTCAGAAAAAATTAAATGTTGAAAATGAAATCAACCTTTGTGCGGAGAATGTCATAGATTCATACCTCAACACATATGTTGTGCAAAATGTGATTCATGCAAGCAGAAGTAATGATACATATTCATGGAGCAAATGTTATGGGTATGTTTATGCTCCCTTCTTTTCTATCAAAAATTGTACTTTTAAATTATTTTATAAATATAAATTGGATAGTCATAAATTCAAAATTTAATGCTAAGAGTTTCCAATCTAGAATGAAACAATAGTTGCAATTTATCTTTATTTTTAATTTCATATGATGAAATTTTACGATAAAACCTACTTCTATGAAATAGAAGATCCTACCCTAAAATAGCCTAATTAAATTAATTGTTCATATCAATTTTTTTGATGAATAGTGCCTTTTCTATTAATAAAATATTAGAAAAATGATCTACCATGCATCAATTTTTCTATTTCTATAAGATCAATCTTTTATTTAATTAAATTTTAGAAAAATGATCTTATAGTTTATACATTGTAGTTGAATTCTAACAAAGGAGCATCATCATAAATATAAGGTAATTAAAATCAATGAAAATTTTATTAATTTCATAAGAAATAAAAAATTGATGCATAATAGTATAAAAATAATACCTTTTAAAATATAAAAAGTAAAGAGATAATACTTATAGCCCTATGTTAACATTTTAAGAAATATGTTATTCTAATTAAAATTTGTCCATAGTCTCTTATTGCTATTATATTCTAGAGAAGACATTCACAATTTAAAATATATTGCATGCAGGCCTTTGAACTACGATCAAAGTAATAGAGGAATTAACATTATACCTAGTCTCACTGAACTTCTAAATTCTGGTCTACCAATTATGCTTTTCAGGTAATAGTTTCTTATCAAACTAATGAAAATAGATTTATTATTTTTATTGATTCTCACCTCAATAATTTTTTTGTGATAAAATATCAAATAAAATTCACAGTGGAGATCAAGACTCAGTTGTCCCATTTACTGCAACACGGACAATTGCTAATATTCTAGCAAAGCAATCAAAACTAATCACAATCAATTCATATGGTACTTGGTATGATAACCAACAGGTAAGTTTTGGGCTTAAATTTAAATTAGAGATCTAGTTATATCTGAACTAAGATATTTAATACTATATGTTAATTTTATGCAATAAAAACTTAATTAGGTGGCAGGATGGACTCAATATTATGCACACCTGGTGGATGGAAAGAATCAAACTATTCTAACATTTGCATCAGTGAGAGGTGCGGCACATGAGGTTCCATACACCTCTCCATCTCAAGCACTAACTTTGTTCAAGGCTTTCATTGCAGGATTACCATTGCCTACTAGTTGACCTTCATTATAGAAGAAAACAATAGTAACTCAAATAACATGATGTTTTTATTTTTTATATCTTCATAAAATTATTATGCTAACTATATCAAACTATTATTTTAAATAATATCGAGTATTAAATAATTAGATCTACTGTATATTTTTAATCAAGTGCTTCAATGCCAATATTTTTAAGACTATATTCATTTGGAGATCCTAAAGGAACTTTTTATTTCTATTTTATTATAAAATTAAAATTTACTTTAAATATATATTACAAAATATTAATAATCACCAAATCTTATATCTAAGATCTTTGCTTAGTATTTCTCATTCATTTTATTTGGGCATATGTGAAATCCTAAATACACTCTCACTATGTGAGAATTTAGCCACTTTAAGATTGTGTTGATTTGAATTAATCAGTGCCATGATATATTATAATAAAAAACTTAATTATCTAATATATAATGCAAGTCTAAAAATGAATACTTTATTTATCTTATATAATATCCACAAATGTGTGCCTCCTTAGAATTTATTGTAGTGCCTTTTTAATACATTACATATAGATTTGAGCTTCACCATGAAAGGGCTAAAGAAAAATTGAGATATTTTGTCTTAATAAGATGAAGATTAATTTAAAATAAAAATGTAAAGTAAATATTAGAATAAAATATCAATTTAAGAAATTGAATGTAAGATATTATATCATTTAGGTCTAGATAAAATGGTGAAGAATAAATTTTATTCAAAGTGGAATCTACTCACTTCAACATAGAAAATGAATAATTTTTATTGTCTAGAAATCATCATAGACTTGGAATAGTTTAGAAATTTATTAATTCTACAAACACAATGAGCATTGAACTACAAATGGCTCAGCCCTACCATTAGTGCGAAATGAGGAATCACACATATAATTGATTCCACCTCCTTATCAAAATGTTTGAATTTTACTAATGGATCTTGACCTTCATGATGTGTAATCCATATATGTACATATTTATGTTAGAAAATAAAATATAGACATAAGAGATAGACTAGATGATAATGCTAATATATTTATGTCAAGATTACTATGAGGACAAGATAAATAAACAAATAAATAACCTTATATCCATTATTTCAATTCATTAACACTCTATAGTTTCATTACTTTGTCTGAAAAGGATTCTACACATATAAATTCATTTAGACATTCATTTTAGTGATTTTTCCATAACTAGTCAACTTCAGTCCTAATGAAAGGCTGGATGGATCTGGGGCCTAGGGCACTCCCAAATACCAATGCTACTTGTATATTCATAGCTCAGAAGCAATAAAATAGAGAATGAGAGAAGGAATGCAGTTCTTTCATTTACTTATTCAAAATCCATACATGTCGGGTTGTAAGCCCTTCTTGGTTATGGCCAATACAATGAAATTCAATTATAGAATAGTCCTCATATATGCGAGAATCCAAAACTTTAGATTCTATCTTCTTAACTTACTAACTAATTGTCGCTAATCCTAGAACAACTCTATTTATTTATACAAGAGGCCACCAAACAAGTCGACTCTAAAGATCCTTTAGATCCAGCACTGGAGAAAGAAACGACCCAACATACCGAACCAACTCAGTAGAGGAAACAACAAAGTGGTGGCCGATCTTGCCTGTGATTGACCACTTCACAAAGAACCC
Organism: Chamaecyparis obtusa; assembly: GCA_027943335.1. Classification (NCBI taxonomy): domain Eukaryota; kingdom Viridiplantae; phylum Streptophyta; class Pinopsida; order Cupressales; family Cupressaceae; genus Chamaecyparis; species Chamaecyparis obtusa. Next base: position 31,538 of record BSBK01004397.1, on the reverse strand, counting down.
AAAATAAATTACTGAGAAAACAAAACAAACTACCAAGTAGCCAAAAAAGATCTAGCATATTTTTGGGTGACCCAAGATTTCCATAAACCCAAGATGCTCCTACATCAGACACCCAGGGTTGGAAAGAAATGATTCCTTGAATCATGTGTCATGTAAAACCCAAGCTAAATCTAACTCAGATTGAGAAATCCATGTACTATCTTCAATCGGCCTATTCTTCCACTTTACCAAATACTCCATGTAATCCTTTCCTCTTGTGCTTCTACCAACTTTTTGATCCAAAATTTGTTCAACTTCCTTTATCATCTTCTTAGGATAATCACTCAGTACTATCACTTCTTCAATAGGTTCAAGATACTCATACAAATCTAAAATTTTGAATACAGGTGATATATCCATGTCATCAGGTAACTCAACTCCATAAACATTTCCAATATCAAATTTCTTCAATATCTTGTAGGGACCAAATTTCTTCATCTTCAACTTCCCATAAGTTCCAACGGGAAATCTTCCTTTCTTCAAATGAACCATTACTTCATCATTGGCCAACATAAAAAATGTTGTGCCTTCTTGACTTATCTGGATTATCCTTGTATTTTTTATTACTCTGCTCCAACTTATGTTTGACTTCCTCATACATAATGACTTCATGAACTTAGAAAATTTTTCCCCTTCAGCAGTCCTCTTTTCTTCACCAGTAATATCTCTTAGGTCTGATATATCTCTTGGTTATATGCCATTAAATATCTCAAAATGTGTCTTTCTAGTACTTCTATTCACTAAATTATTGTATGCAAACTCTTCTTGTGCCAACATCAAATCCCAATTACTTGGTTTGTCTTCAACTAAGCATCTCAACAAGTTACCCAAACTTCTATTTACAACCTTTGTCTATCCATCAGTCCATGGATGAAATGTAGAACTATATTTCAACTCGGTGTCTGGATTCTTCCATAGAATCTTCTAAAAATAACCAACAAACTTATTGTCTCTGTTAGAAATGATACTCCTCAGTAATCTATACAATATGAAAATCTCCTTTAATAAAAGATCTTCTATATGCACTGCATTTGATGTTTTTGTACATGGCATGAAATGTGCCATCTTGGAAAATCTATCTACACCAAAAAAATATGGAATCATTACCTCTTGTTGTCCTTGGTAATACAAGAACAAAATGTATGCTAATATCTATCCAAGGTTACTCAGGAACATAAGTCGGTGTATATAATCCAGTATTCTAACTTACTCCTTTTGCAACTTGACAAACTCCACATCTTTTCACAAATTTATGAGCATCCTTATACAACCAAGGCCAAAAATACCTTTCCTTAAGAAAAGTCAATGACTTATCAATTCCAAAATGTCCAGCCAAACCACTACTTTTTTTTTTCTTTATCAAATTAGTTCTCATTGATCCTCTCAGTATACATAACCGAATTCCTTTGAACAACATACCTTCTTCAATGAAATAGTCTTCAAACTTACTTGGTTGATCTAGTATAGGTTCTCTGCACATTCTCCATTGCTCAAAAAAATCAGGGTCATTTTCATACAAATTCTTCATGTTATCAAAACCAAGAACCTCAATTCATATTTTAGTCATCAAATATCTTCTTTTGCTCAATGCATCAACAACTTGGTTACACACCCCACTCTTATGTTTAATCACAAATGTGAACTTCTACAAATACTCAACCAATTTCATGTCTCTGATTCAACTTATTATGACTACCTAAATACTATAAAGCCTTGTGATCAGTATACAACACAAATTCATTTGGCATCAAATAATATCTCCATTTCTTTAGGGATTGAACACTAGCATAGAATTCTTTATTATATACAAAATATTTCCTTTTAGCATCATTCAACTTCTCACTAAAGAAAGTAATTGTTTTACCTTCTTGACTCAATACAACTCCTATTGCACTTCCACTTGCATCACATTCATCTTGAAATACCTTATTGAAATTAGGTAAAGATAAAACATGCAATTCAACAACCTTCTTTTTCAAAATCTCAAAAATATGATCAACTCCATGTGTCCACTTGAATTCTCTTTTATCTCCTCTCATTGTCTTCATTGTAGCATTACAAATTGAACTGAAATTTCTAATGAAATTTCGGTAAAAACTTTCCAAAACATGGAATGATCTTACCTCACTAACATTCTCAAGTGTAGGCCACTCAAGAATAGCTTCAACCTTTTTAGGATCTACTCTCAAACCATCAGCTAAAATAAAAAATCCTAAATACATAATTTCCTCTTTCATGAATGAACACTTTTTAAAATTAATCAACAACTTTTCCTCTTTCAATCTCTGCAATATGTGTCTAATGTGCAACAAATGATCTTCTCTAGTTTTACTAAATATTAGAATATGCAATCATAAATTTACCTAATAATTTCTTTAGAGCCTCATTCACTTACCTCATAAAAGTACTTGGCACATTAGTCAAACCAAAAGGCATAACCAACCACTCATACAAACCTTCTTTTGTCTTAAAAGAAGTGTTCCATTCATCACCTTCTTTGATTCTAATATGATGATATCCACTGTTCAAATCAATCTTGGTAAAATATGTTTCTCTACTCAAATGATCCATTATGTTATTCATTCTCGGTATAGGGAAGCGATACTTAACAGTGATATTATTAATTTCTCTAGAATCAATACACAACTTCCATTCTCCATTTTTCTTAGATGCTAATATAGCTGGTACTGCACATGCACTCAAAATTTCTCTAATCAAACCTTTCAAAACTAAATCATTAACTTGTTGGTTAAGTTCATCATTCTCGGTTGGTGTCATCAATGTGGTGCTTTATTTGGCAAACTAGCTCTAGGAATCAGATCCATACAATGACTTATACTTCTCATCAATAGAAAATCATTAGGTACATTATCAGAAATAATCTCCTTGTACTCGGTGAGAAAATTATCAGCCTCTACCTATACTTTATCTTATGTTTTCTTACATAGTTTTTTAGGAATCAAAGCATAAAACACATCATTATTCTTTAGAACCTTAATAAAGTGTCTACCTTCCATCAAACAAAGTTTCACAGATGCACATATTTCATCGAAAGATTCTTCAACTAAAGGTTACAATATTTGACTTTTACCATAAGCCCAAATAGTATATTTACTTAATCTCTCATGATGTATAGCATGTATTGCATATTGCGAAGGTCTACCCAATAAAATATGACAACAATCCATGGGTATAATATAACACAACACCTTATCATAATACTTTCCAATCTTCAGATTCACAAAAAATTGTTCACTTACCATTAGGGTATGCTCATCTTTGATCCATGAAATTTGATAGTGCTTTGGATGTTTCAACCTCTCCAACTACAATTTTGCATCCATTTCTTCTGATTCCATACTCTCCAAGCTTTGACTATCAATGATTACTTTTCAAACTTTGTCTATAACTCTGCATTTTGTCTTGAATAAAATTTTCCATACTGAATCTTCCTTAGACTTTTTACTCCATAATTCTCTTCTGACCATTAGGTTTCCTTCCTTCTTAGGCTCATTCGGTGAACCTTCATGTACCAAAGCATTTTTGTTGCTACCGAACTTCTTATTTGCATGTGTAAACTCAAATGATCTATGTCCTTCTTCTCCTAATTGTAACAAGTTCCTCGTAATCCTCCTCCGTCATAGCTACCTCAAGATTAGTTACCTCTTCCTCGGAAGGAACTGTCACATTTCTTCTCAGTCTTGCCTTTGTCTTGATTTGTCTTATCCTGATAAGATCTACTATCTTCACCATAGGATCTACCTATTCCTCTTGGGAATCTAAAACCTCTTCCTCTTTGTCTTTTCTCATGCCTTTTATTCAATTTCTCCTCAGATTTCAGGGAAAACTTATAAGCTTCTTTAATACTCTCCATTTTCACCAAATTGATTTCTTCTTGGATAGAAATCTTTAACCCATTTATGTATATTGAAATTCTTTCCACTTTATCTTTAGTATGTCTAGATTTGATATCCAATATGTAAAATTGTTAGAAATAGGAAATACAAAAAGGGGGGAGGGGGGTGAATTAATATTTCAAAAACTTTTTCTTTTGCCCACTTATGGATATATGTAATTAACTTGTAACTTGTAGAAGAAACTAAACTGAATAATAAACACTACCATAAAATAAAGAAACTCATAACACCATGTTTGTTCTTGAGAAAACCCTGGCCAAGGGAAAACATTGGTGGGGATGATACCCATAAATGATCCACTAATCAAAAGTATCTGGTTAGAAATATTGACCCTGTTAGGAGTCTATTACATTTGTATAGTGTCTCTGTTCTTGTTAGAGGAATTTAGGCCTTGTTAGAAGCCTCAACCTTATTAGGAGTTAGTATTACAAAATATGAATGTATGCAAGATGAGATCACTTTCCGAACATGCAATATACAATGATAATATTCAATACAAAAGATAGAATACAAAAACATTTTATTGCTATATATCTTCAATATTCTGATCTAGCTTGCTGGCTCTTCAAAAAACTTGTTATCAACTCACATTGATCTGATCATATATAAGATTTTTCATAATACATAAATAAAAAATCTCTTTGTGACTTCGTATACATAAATCATTACTTGCTTTCTTACAACTTTACATAACATAATATTCCTCTTTATACTAGCTATCTCAATTATAATATATCAATTGGCTTCCATATTATCAAAACATAATATTAACTCTTGTTTCCTTAGGGTTAACATCTAGGATGACATCCCTAATTAGGGAAGTCATATTTTGATAAATAAAATAATTTTTGAACTCAAAAAAATCAATTACTAGTTGTTGCTTTGTTCTGGTCGGCTCAACATTATCTCTGTAAAATATTGATATCTTTGTCTGTACATGCTGAATTGTCTTGCACTCTTAGATGAAGCTTCAATATACCTTTTATAATCTACGTTCAAGTGTGTATGCACTGAAAGTAATTCTTTGAAAGTCACTGATCAAAATAGTCTCTGTGTAGACAGATAAACACTATTATACTTAGACAATTTATATAGGTTCTCATCCAAAACTTCCTCCTTAGATCATGTTGTCTTAACACTAAATATATATTTCCATAATAATGACATCATGATATCCTACTTAGCCAAATTGCCAAAAATCTCCCCCTTTGTCATTGGTGGCAACATATGGGAAAATTGGCTAAGTCCCAAAAACTTACAGCAAAATTTCAAAAACAAACTTGCAACATTCTGCAACATTGTGTTACATGGTCATTACAAGATTTTGCAAAGGGTCTATGGATCATACATGTCTACTAATTTCTCCATAGGGATACTCCCCCTTTGATTATATGCCATATTATTTTCCATATCTATATATGATACATATAAATAATTTTCTCATATTATATTACTCCCCCTTTGACAAAAATGACAAAGGTGTCAAATTTATGTATATACAGGTCAAAATTTTGATATACCTTCTTGTCTTCAATTTTGTAATGTTGTAAGACTTGAAATGCAATATGAAAAGTTTTCCTTCAAGTTCTCAATTTCTTTGTCCCATGTAGCCTTAAAAGAATATGATACACTAAGTAATGCACATATCCCATAGGATGCTATCTCAACTACTCTAAGATTGGGTAGGCAAATTTACCATATGCTACCTTTGATGAAATACATTCTTCTAGTTGATTCTGCACATTACTAATTTTCAAGGTTAGGTGTTCTTTGGGTACTGCAAACCTCTTCAATTTTTTTTCCTTCTCATATTCTAATAGTCTGATTTCATCATGTATTTTACTCATTTTCTTCTCAGTATCAGTGATCTTCATGGTAGGATTTTGTAGCTCATTAACTGTGATTTGTAATTCTACTTTTTTGTTCTTGAACTTCCCTGGAATATCTAAGATATGTTTGTGTGATAAAGCACCCTGGCTGTATACCACTCTTCCTCTCTCCAAACACCTCCTCAATTCCTTAATGCAAACATCAAGGTTGTCTAAATCATTCTTAATATTTTAACAAGTAGTTTGCAATAATTGTGCATCATGAAGTGTTTGTGCTTTCATTGGTGCAATGTCGGATAGAGTAGTGAACTCATTGTCAAAATATTTAATTACCTCTCTTGATTTTTCTTCCAGATCAACTTCACTGACCTGAGTAGATATAACACCTTGAAGCTTATTTGTTACCTCAAGTAATGATCCTTCTAGGCTCTTTACTTTCTTATTCTTTCCAATTATCTTATTCGAGATGATATCAACTCTATTTGATCATCATCATCAACTTCAGCTCTTAAATTTGCTAATACCGACTCAATTGGTGATTTTGATGAGATTGCTGTTGTGATCTTTTGTGGTGTGACTAATTGAATTTTTTGGGGTATAGTCTTTGTAGGTTTTACCTCTTTTCCTATACCTTGTACCTCTTGCACTGCTTTCTTGGTGACTTATGTTTGTGTTTCTTGTGTTTCCTCTATTTCCTTTATTTCTTCTTGCTTCTCCTCTCCCTTTTCTTTTTTCGCATCTTCTTCCTTATTTTATGTCTCATCTTCTTGTTCATTTACCATTTCTCCCAAATTGCTAACATCCTCTCCTTGATCTTCACAAGGATTTTCTTTTCTATCAATGGTAATGTTGGTTCCTTCTACATGCATTGATTCATCATCAATATGAATGGTGGGTGGTGGTACTAGTGTTTCTTTCATTTGTGAATCTTCTTCTATTGTTTGAGTATCATGTTCTGATTCACTTAATGTTTCTCCTAGTACTGAAGTCATCACTTTCACAACTACTTCCTCAGTTTCCTTATTTACTTCCTCATATTTCCTCCCATGATTAGAACTATTCTTTTTATCCTCAAATGGGTGTTGAGACTCTTCATAATTTCTTTGAAATGTTCTTCATTCTTGATTACACACAATTTTCTCACAAATATTTCTCTTATGCCTTTATCCTCTTCTATTGCTCTCTTGTTTCTATTGACCAATTTATCATAGAGATCACTTGGTATTTTATCTCTAATGTTCTCAAATTTCTTGTTAGCAAGAATCATATGCTTGACAACTACATTCTCAAGATTCATTTTTTCAAAGTTATTCTACATGTGATAATACTTGTTTAGCTTAGTGAAATCTCCTTCATTTATGATAAAAGGATTCACTTTATCAATTTTCTAGGCTTCCACTGTTTCTTTTTTCTGCTACCTACCTCTTCTTCTCCTTGTGATTGAATTGAAACTTGACCTCTCATTTTAGTTATAGGTGGTGATTCTTCCTCTTGTGTCCTTATTATCCTTTCTACTGGAGAAAAAATAGTCTTCTACCTTTTACTTGGTCCACTAGCCATCTGTTTTACTCTTTTAGCTAGTGTTGTGGAGGTGGATCTAGTAGATTTTCTTGTTGCTACAACTGGCAGCTTGTCCAGTGACATACTCAACTCACTAGGCTCTGTGACATCTTCATCAATATTTTGAATATCTGGAACATGGATTTCTTTAGATGCCGAAGATGGAATTTTCAACACTTCCTTTTGTCCAATATCTCTTATTGCTGCTCCAACCTGCTTCACAATATTGAATTCATGTTCAGTCATACCTGTATCCTTTAATATCATTTTAATTGTATTGTCAACCCTTTTCTTAGCTAACTTCTGCACTTGTGATTGTTGTGTTTACTGAAAATTTCCTCAAATGTTCCAAATCTAAGACTTTTGGAATCTAATCTAGACACTTCAATATTTTGCATAAATATCCTCCAGTTTCCTCTTTAGATACTTCATATTCTAGAGGGTCTATGAATTTAGTTCTTGGTTCTACCACTTCAATAGATGTGAAATGTGTGTCTACTAAAACTAATATCTCATTTTTGTACTTCTCAACTATTGAAGGTGGAATTCTTGACCTTTTCTTCATCTCATTGTGAAAATTTTTATATACAAGTGTAGCACTCTCATTCACTTTATCAATGGGGTTTCTAAGATACACCTTGTTGATTCTTTCCATTGAACTCCTGTCATCACTCCATTCAGCTCCTATAGTATAAGGAAATCTTCTCAAAAGATAGAAAAGCATATAGGTGATTAGGGATGAGAATCTGAATTGGGAATTCTTTGTTTTCTTAATCTTCTCAAAATTTTCAATCAATTGGATTCTCAGAATTTCACTCATGTCAACATCAACCTTGTTAGCACACATAAGATAAGTTGCTTGCACCATACCTACTACCATATCATCTTCCCTGGAGCTGGCACATAACTTGGTTGTCATTATCTTGCACACATACCTCACATCATTCTGGTCAATCTTACTAATTACAATGTCTCTTCCATTATATGAAGATTTAGGGCCTATTTGGTTCTTGGCATTAACCTGGAATAGTCATTATTTAATGCGATAATTAAGTAATTCACCGTTTGTGGCCATTTTTTGAATTCCTGAATTAGAAAATTAATCCCCATTTTTGGGCCAATGCTTGGATTAATTAATTCCAAAAAATACCTAGAATTTGTTTTTTATTCCAGAATAAGCTTTTCATGGATTCGAAATTACAACAAAATGTATAATTTTTTGGGGTTCGTGCGTGAATGGTTAAGGGATTATAATCTTATTTTTTAAAATCTTATTATTATTTTTTAATAATTTTTTTAAATAATTTTTTTTATAATTTTCTTTAATAATTTTCTTTAATAATTTTTTTGTATAGTTTTTTTTATAATCTTATTTTTTTAAGTTAATAATACATATTTTAATCTAAAAATAAATAAGTTAAAAATACATATATATTTTAATTAAAAAACTAGTAACAAAAATGATAAGTTCAAAAATTAAAATTTGTAAGAAATTTTTTTTTTATAATTATAATTTTTTAATAAGTTAAAAATACATATTGTTCAAATTAATTAAAAAAATGAAAAATAATCCTTATTCCAATTCCACATTATGGGATCCAAACGTAGAATAGATTATTCTAGCATTCATTTTCAGGATTAATTAATCTGAGAATAGGTCCTTATTCTAGAATAGGCCTATTCTAGATAAATTAATTTTTGTGCACCAAATAGGCCCTTAGTGTTGTCTAAAATAATTTTCTTCACATTCTTTTAATTTAGTGGAACTGCACCTTTGTTAGATAGTCCTATCACTTCATATATCAAATCAGCTATGATGTTTATCACTCTATCATACAACCAAAAATTTCCATTATGAATTATGCTTAAAATAATCTTAGTCCATTCATCATTTTGGAATTCGTAGTGAAATATGTATTTGATAATATCGAGTTGACCTTTAAATGTTTATATCCTTCCTTATAGGTCATATCCTGTTTGTATATTTTGTCATATTCCTCAATCATACTATTGTCTCCTACTGTCTCAATTTACAATTTAAATATCCTCTTACATCTTCCAAATGCAAGACACTGTCTAGTATAGCCGATAATGCTAAACTAGGGTCTTCCTTAGAGGGTTCTACTAATTCCCTTCTCCCCTTAGGTCTAGGTGTGTTATTAATGTTATGGACTAGGGATACATCTATGATTGCACTAAAAAGTAATTTCTCTAACAATAAACACTTAGCGAAATACCTTGGAATCACGATTTAGGGATTTTGCGTAGATTTGGCAAAACTCTATCTCAAAATCTTTCAAACTTCTTTCAATCTGCATTGGCTATCTCTCTAAGACTCTTGTAAATAATTGAATGATCAAATAATGTCAATAATCCTCTTTTATATATCAAATCCTTCAAGACATTGTCGTCGCATTAATTGCATAAGTGTATACATGCCAAAAAGTTGTTCCTGATGTAAAACTTCTTTCTCTTCATGTGATTGCATACATGCTTAGAAATTCATGTGATCTTAACCATAGGTTCCTTATATCACTTACTATCTTATCTTAACTTCATAAGGATTGATTCAATTTTTGCTAAACTCTATGCTATTCTGATGCTTAATCTGATGCATAATTCATGAAATTTGATGCTTAATCAATTTGAGATGGGTTCAAAACTGGTTCAAACTTAGTCTTGAATACTTCCCCTGACTAAATTCCTGATATTGTGGATGCATTTGCTTGATCTGTAGCTTTAACAAATATAAATTCTTCCATGTTACTGCTATTTCCCTTTTGATTGTTGTTGTTATCCATATTTCTTCTACTGTATTTCATATTTCTTTTAGGATTAGGATTCCTCATGATGTTCATTATGTAATATCTCATTGTGTGATCCATGTTATTACAAATCTGATAAACTATAACATTGTTTCCATATCTTGGTCCTAACTGACTAATTTGTGATCTGTAATTTCTAGCAATATGTCCAAAATTATTGCATCTATAACACACAACTCCATTTCTTGTATTTTTTGTTTCTCCAATAGGTCTTTTATCTATAGGGTTAGTATTTCTAGACATTCTACTATTATTTTTATCATTAGATCTAGGTTTCTTACAATCAATATCTCTATGACCAAAAGCATGACAATTATAACAATAACCAGAGATAGGTTTGAATTGCTTACCTATAAAATCTCTTTTCATGTGTCCAAATGAATTGCATGAAAAACATCTACCTTTGAATTCACTTATCCAAATTGCATGATATCCTACTCAGCCAAATTGCCAACAAAAATTCCTCAGTATAATCTTTCACTAAGCTATCTTTTTGCTAAAAACCTTACATAGATCCTACCTAGGTTAATTTGATAATCACAGGGTAGAAACTTGCCTTTAAATTTGTTCACCATATTATTCCATACCTTGATTTTGTCTTTACCTTTCTTCTTTCTGTCTAATAGAAAATACTCCCACCATAACGATGCATGACCTTTCGACTTTGTTCTTGTAATTTTCACCTTCTTATCTTCTAATATATTTTCATATTCAAAGTATTTCTCCATCTCACTTATTTAGTCTATCAACTCATCTAAATTGAGGCTCCCACTATACTCAGGAGGGTTAAAGTGTGGTGTAGACTTCCGACTAGTCAATGCCTTCAATAATATTTCTTCTCCTTGATCCATGATAGGTACTAGTGAAGCTTCTCCCTAAACTTTCTTCCTCGGTTTCATCATCACAACATCTTTAAGATGTCTCCCTCACTATTGGGATGTCTCCACAACTTCTAATCCAGCAACAATTAGTCTTGTCATATCAGCTAACCTTGGGTCTTCTTTCCTCCCTCAAACCATTTGAAACCCTCTACAATTGTAGGTTAGATCAAAATCTCCCACTCCACAACAATATCACCAACTAGGGCTTACAAGAAAGGAACCTCCAGATCTAACCTTCACTCTGATACCACCTGACACAAGGTAGGATGGATTTGGGGCCTAGTGCACTCCCAAATACCAATCCTACTTGGATATTCACAACTCAAAAGCAATAACATAGAGAATAAAATAAGGAATGCAAATATCTTTCATTTACTTATTCAAACTCCATATGTGTTAGGTTTTAAGGCCTTCTTGGCTATAACGAATACAATGAAATTCAATTATAGGATAGTCATCATACATGTGAGGATCCAAAACTTTAGATTCTATCTTCTTAACTTACTAACTAATTCTCTCTAATCCTAGAATGGCTCTACTTATTTATACAAGAGGTCACCAAATAGGTTGGCTCTAAAGATCCTTTAGATCCAACATTGGAGAAAGCAATGACCCAGATTTAGGTCAACATGTTTCTTAATGAGAAATGCCAACATTAATATCATCACCTAAATTAACCACACATGTCAGCTAGCATCAAACAATTAAATTGTACTTGTTGGTAAACTTAGGAACTGAGAAACATCGAACACATAGAACCAACTTGGTAAAGGAAACAACGAAGTGGTGATTGATCTTGCCAGTGACCAACCACTTCACCGAGAACCCATAAGAAATCACCAAGAAAACAAAACAAGCTACTAAGTAGCCAAACAAGATTTAGCATATTTTTTGTTGATCCAGGATTTCCATAAACCAAGATGCACTTGCATAAAGTCCCAAGCCAATGACATCAAAGTAGACCATATATCATGTCCTACTAAAAGAGATCATAGTGTTTGAGCTTTATTTTTAACATGATAAATAATATGATAACTTCCAAGTAGGATACGGTCTATACAATAATCATATATTAAATTTTAAAGGATCTTAAAGGAGAAAAATCATTTTTATTCATTCAATTCATATACATAATTGAATGATTAATTTTATTGAATTAATAATAAAGTAAAACTTTTGGTGGTCTAAGTCTTTCATTTTTGAAGAAAATATAGATGTGTTTTTTTTTTAAATGGATGGGGGTATCCCCACGACCTAGCCTAGTGCCTAACAAACCATATTTACACCATAAGAGGGAGCTGTATCTTTAAAATTTAGGGGAAGATTGTTAATATAATAATGATCTTTCAACTGTTTGTTAATGGTTTTTCCTCACATCGATGCAAAAAGAGTCAATTTGTTTTTTATTATAAAGAGACAAATATGTTAACCAACACTATTTATGGGATGAATGAAGATGGCTTGATGAAGTGAAAAAGATGATTTGTGAGAGACCACAAATGAAATGTGTACAATAGTAGTTTCAAATATAAAATATTTTAAGTTGGTTTTGTATTGATGTCCACCCCTTTTGATCTCAAATACAAGTCATCCATGTTTTTTGACTCTCTTCTATGTTGGCAAGTGATGTTTTGAGAGCACTATGGATCACTTAAGGGTTGTCATTTATGGAAACACTTATGCTTGAGTGATCGCATGAAGTGAGTATAGGTATTGGAGACTCAGTCATGAAAATGACTAAGAACAGAATCAGAATAACAATATTTTGTAGTACAGTTTTGGTCAAGGAAGATACAATATGATATATTATGGCTTGAAAATATAGAGGAAGATAGTTTGGGATATGTAGGACCTTCAATTAAGGTTGCACGTGTTTTGGTTTTGATATCAGTAAGATACAATGATATGAAGTGATATAGGAGCATCCTGGGTGTAAGAGCAATCTTGCATCACCCAAAAATATTTCTGGTTTCTTTTCAATAAGGGCTATCTTGTGCAGAGCTGCTATTTATGGAAACTTTCTATTTTTAGTAAGTTGGTCATACAATCTCAAAATGTTCCGATTTCACAGGTGGAGGTTCATTTTGGTTGTATCAGCCTACTAGTAAAGTTTCATTGCTAGATCAAGTCTAGTTTTAAAGATATTGAAAATTTTTGGTATTGGCAGTTGGGTATAGAAACTTTGAACTTAGTTTTGAAGGCTTTAGAGTCCCTGAATGAGGTCTAAACTTTGGCTGATTGGAGCTCATGCAAGTTAGACACTGTAGAGCTCCTCGCGCCATTTTTGAATTGGGGTCATAATAGTCAATCGGGTCAACGGGTGATGACTTATGGTCTCTGAAATTCAGGCCACCTGAAAGGGCGAAAAATAAATTTCCTTCAAAATTTCTGTTCGGGTTTCAAAATTTATTTTGAGCCGACTTTGATGTAATAAATTTAAAAATAAAATAATTCTAAGTTTGGTCGGCCCTAAGGGCTAAATTTCTAGAACCTTCTCGGGCGGTGGAAATTGCGTATATAAGGAAGGTTGTAGTGTTGTCTTAGGCAGTTCAGAGTAGTTCTGGGTAGATCTGGGTAATGATTCAAGGCTTTTTCCTACAAAATATTGTAAGGGGAATGCCCATGTGGCTTTGCATATTGTAATTCTGAAATTTGTAATTCCACACTTGTGGAGATAATAAGAAGCCCATTTTCTGTTCTTGCAAATTGTTGTTGTTTCTCTATTTCTGTTATGTGTTTATGGTATTAATGGGAGAACCCTTCATCAAGTGGTATCAGAGTGGGAGTTCTTAAGTGTGTAAATAGATCACCGACTGTGAGGCAGTTTGCACTAGGACCGTGGTTTAGGGTTTCAGCAAGCAACATGAAAATGCCTCCATGAAGGGAACGTAGCAAAAGAGTTGGTGTTGTGATGCCTAAGGTTAGAGCGCTCCAGAGACAAGTGCGAACATTGCAAGGAGAGATTCATAGAGGAATGAATCTTAATGTCAGAGATGAAAGTGAGGATGAAGCTGAGGGAGTAGAAAATTTTGATCAAGGAAAAGGCAAAATTCTGAACCAGAAGGAAGAAAGACTTTTTCGGGCCATTTCCAAGATTGGGAAAAGACCTAAGATTGAGGTTCCTACATTTTTAGGAAATCTTAACCCAGAAGAGTTGATTGAGTAGATCAATAAATTAGAAGAATATTTTGAGTTTGAAGATATCGAGGATCCCGATTAGCTCAAGTTTGCAAAGGCTAGACTAAAGGGTCATGAGAAGATTTGGTGGCAAGAGATTCAGTTGGAGCGAAATCGAAGAGGAAAGGATAAAATCAAAAGATGGGATCAGATGGTGGATAAATTAAAGTGATAGTTCATTCCTATTGATTATGAGCTTGACCTACTGAAGAAGATGCAAAGTTTGAAGCAAGCAGGAAGATCTGTTCAGGAGTATACAGAGGAGTTCTATAGAATCCTCATCAGAATAGGCCATGCAGAAGATGATAAGGAGAAAGTTTCTCGTTACCTTAATGGGTTGAGGCCGAGCATTCAGGAGGAGTTGAATTTGGTTTGAATGAATAGTATTGGAGAGGCATACTAGTTTTCAATAGAAGTAGAGGAAAAGCTTAACAAGAAGTTTGAGAGTAGACAAAATGGAAGAGGTCGTGGTGGAAGATCTGGTGGATGGTCATATGGTGGCCAAAATGAAGATCTAAAAAAGAAGGATGAGGCTAGTAGAAATCAAAATCAGAGAGGAAACACTTCCAATTGTTTCCATGATTAGAATAATAGAGATCAGAGAGGAAGAGGAAGAGGACAAGGATCAGGAAGAGGAGGCTTCCGTGGAACATGTTTTCACTGTGGAGTAGAAGGTCATAGGGCATTTCAATGTCCTCAACACCAAGAAAGGATAGATAGGAGGAATGAAGGCCAGGCTAGAGTTGCACATGTTGATGAAGATGCTAGATCATCACATTCTAAAGATGCTGAAAGAGGAGAAACACTAATTAACAGAAGAGTCCTACTGAGTGGTGGAGCCTATTTCGCACTAGATGCAAGTGTGAGGGTAAGTGTTGTGATGTGATTATTGATACTCGAAGCACTGACAATTTGGTGTTGGAAGAGATGGTGACAAAGTTGAATCTCAAGAGACAGAAACACCCACATCCATACCAGATTGCTTGGGTGCAAGATGACCACAAGGTCATGGTCAATGAACAATTCCTAGTGAAGTTCAAGATTGGAAGATACCATGATGAGGTACTATGTGATATCATATCTATGGATGCATGTTATATGTTGTTGGGTAGACCATGGCAGTTTAACATGCGTGTTGTACATAATGGTTGTGTGAATACCTATTCCCTGACGAAGGATGGAGTGTGACATAAGCTAAAGTCATTGAATGACACAAAAGAAAAGGTATGTGGTAATGCAAGAATAGCTTTTGTTGATGGAAGAAAATTCCTAGATGGTATGAGGCATGAGCATGTGTGTTTTGCTTTAATTCCAAAAGTTGGTAAAGAGGAAATAGAAGATGTACCTATAGAAGTTGCAGATTTGTTGAATGAGTTTTAGGATATTATATTCGATAATGTACATGATGGATTACCACTAGTAAGGAAGATCGGTCATCAAATGGACTTGATCCCAGGAGCCAGTTTTCCAAATAAGGCAGCACACAAAATGACACCAACAGAAAGTGAAGATTTGAACAGACAAGTACATGAGTTGTTATAGAAGGGATTGATTCAGGAGAGCCAGAGTCCATGTGTTGTACCAGCCATATTAGCACCAAAGAAGAATGGAGAATCAAGGATGTGTACAGATTCCAGAGTAGTAAACAAGATCACAATCAAGTATAGGTTTCCATTGCCATAAATGGATGATATTATGGACTGTTTGAGTGGAGCTATGTATTTCTCAAACATAGATCTGAAGAGCGGATATCATCAAATTCAGATAAAAGAAGGAGATGAATGGAAGATTTCCTTCAAGACAAAGGAAGGACTATATGAGTGGTTAGTCATGCCTTTTGGGCTAACCAATGCACCGAGCACTTTCATGCGGCTCATGAATGAGGTTCTGAAAGAATTTATGGGTAAGTTTGTCATTGTTTACCTAGATGATATTTTGATTTTTAGTAAGATATTGGAGGAGCATATGATGCATATTCATATGGTGTTTGAGAAGCTGAGAGAAGAGAAATTGTTAATAAATTTGAAGAAGTGTAGTTTTGTGAAGAAAGAGTTAGTGTATTTGTGATTTGTAGTTTCAGTAGATGGTCTAAAAATGGACCCAGAGAAAGTATAGGCCATCCTTGAATGGCTTACTCCAAGGAGTTCTACTGAGGTAAGATCTTTTCATTGTTTGGCTAGCTTTTACAGAAAGTTTATTAGAAATTTTAGCAGTATTTGTGGACCCTTAACTAAAACAATGAGAGGGGATAGAAAAGAGTTCAAGTGGACTAATGGGACAGATAAGAGTTTTAAACTGTTGAAATAGAAAGTTATAGAACAACCTGTTTTAGCACTTCCAGATTTTAATAAGGTGTTTCAAGTAAACTATGATGCTAGTGGTACTACAATAGGAGCTGTTATGATCCAAGAAGGTAAACATGTTGCTTATTTCAATGAGAAGTTAAATGATGCCAAGAGAAAATATTATGTTTATGATCAATAATTTTATCAAGAATTATGTTTATGTTTATGATCAAGAATTTTATGCTATAGTTCAAGCATTGAAGAAGTGGAGGCACTACATTCTTCCTAAGGAGTTTATTTTGTATACTGATCATCAAGCTTTGCAATATTTGAATAGTCAAGGAAAGTTAAATCAAAGGCATTTGAAATAGGTTGAGTTTTTGCAAAGTTACACATTTTTTTTGAAACACAGGAGTGGAAAGTCTAATAGGGTTGCAGACACGCTTAGCAGAAGGAAACTATTGCTGATAGAGATGTAGATTGAGGTGGTTGGGTTCAAGGAACTCAAGAAATTATATCCAGAGGATCCTAATTTTGGAGAAGCTTGGAAAGCTTGTAAAGAACCTGTTACTCTAGATAGAATGAAGTGGTTGGATTTCATCATTCAGGATGATATGCTATTCAGAGGGAGTCAATTGTACATTCCACGAAGTTATATGAGGGAGAATCTCATCAAGGAGAAGCATATCGGAGGATTGGCTAGACATTTTGGTCATGATAAAACCCTTTCTTTGGCTAGTGAGAATTATTATCGGCCAGAGTTGTAGCAAGATGTCAAGAAGTTTGTACAGAGTTGTAGAGTATATCAGATGGTGAAAGGAGTGAAGCAGAATACATGGTTGTATCAGCCATTACCTGTACCAGAGAAACCTTGGGAGGATATCAGTATGGATTTTGTTCTTGGGTTACCAAGAACTCAACAGGGACATGATTCAATTTTTGTGGTAGTTCACATATTTTCAAAGATGGCACATTTCATTCCCTACAAGAATACTAATGATGTTGTTCATGTAGAAAAATTGTTTTTCAGAGAAGTGGTGAGACTACATGGTTTGCCAAAGAGTATAGTTTTAGATCGGGACACTAAGTTTGTTAGATATTTCTGGCGTACATTGTGGAAGAAGTTGAAGAAAAATTTGAAGTTCAGTTCATCACATCATCCATAGACTATGGATAGACAAAGGTGGTGAATAGAAGTTTGAGAAATTTACTGAGATGTTTGGTTGGAGATAAGCCAATAGGATGGGATTTGATTTTACCATAGGCGTAATTTGCATATAATAATTATGTGAATAGGAGCACTGGTAAATCACCATTCAAAATTGTATATGGTAGTAGTCCCAAATATGCATCTGAGTTGAGGAAGATAGATAAAGGAGAAATAAGTAGTGCTAAAGTTGAGGATTTTGTAGAACATTTGAAGAACATCCATGAGGAGGTGAGGAAGCATATTACCAAGATGAATGCACAGTATAAGGCTAAGGTAGATGAGAAAAGGAGGCATAAAGAATTTTAGGTTGGAGATGAAGTCATGGTTCATTTGCGAAAGGAGAAATTTCTAGTTGGTACATACAACAAGCTAAAAATGAAGAAGTTTGGACCATGTAAGATACTGAAGAAGCATGATTCAGGAAATGCATATGAGGTAGAATTGCCTACTAAGCTGAATATTTCACCAGTTTTTAACATTTAAGATCTGATAGAGTATCATGAGGGAGGCGTTGAAGATGGGATCACAACAACATAGTGGAGTATTCTAGCAACCAGTTTAGCTACCAAGGAGATTGAGGATATACTGGACAGTTGTGTTGGCAGAAGCACAAGGAACATGACATATGAAGAATATCTGGTCAAGTGGAAAGGACAACTTAATGAAGATTCATCATGGTTGAAAAGGGAGGAGGTTAACCATCTTTTTTTTCTTCTTCACACCTAAGATGTGACGGGGTCACTTCTCAAATTACCCTTGGTGTTTGATGTAGGAGCATCCTAGGTGTAAGAGCAATCTTGCATCACCCAAAAATATTTCCAGTATCTTTTCAATAAGGGCTATCTTGTGCAAAGCTCCTATTTATGGAAACTTGCTATTTTTAGTAAGTTGTTCATATCAGAATGTTTTGATTTCATAGGTGGAAGTTCATTTTGGTTGTATCAGCCTGCCAGTAAAGTTTCATTGCTAGATCAAGTCTAGTTTTGAAGATATTGAAAATTTTTGGTATTGGCAGATGGGTACACAAACTTTGAACTCAGTTTTGAATGCTTTAGAGGCCCCATATGAGGTTGAAACTTTGGTTGAATGGAGCTTGCACAAATCAAGCACTGTAGAGCTCCTCGCCCCTTTTTGAATTGGGGTCATAATAGTCAATTGGGTCCACGGGTGATGACTTATGGTCTCCAGAAGTCGGGCCACCTAAAAGGGCGAAAAATAAATTTCCTTCAAAAATTTTGTTCAGGTTTCAAAAGTTATTTTGAGCTAACTTTGATGTAATAATTGAAAAATAAAATAATTCTAAGTTTGGTCGGCCCTAAGGGCTAAATTTTTGGAACCTTCTCGGATGGTGGAAATTGCCTATATAAGGAAGGCCGTAGTGTTGTCTTAGGTAGTTCAGAGCAGTTCTCGGTAGATCTAGGTAATGATTTGAGGCTTTGTCCTACAAAATATTGTAAGGGGAATGCTCATCTGGCTTTGCATATTGTAATTCTAAAATTTGTAATTCCACACTTGTGGAGATAATAAGAAGCCCATTTTTTGTTCTTGCAAATTGTTGTTGTTTCTCTATTTCTGTTATGTGTTTGTGGTATTAAGGGGAGAACCCTTCATCATGAAGACATGCAAAGACAGAGAGACAGTGAAATGGGGTATGTGAACAATCACGATGATTAAGGGAAGGAGAGATGGAATGGTAACATGCTAAGTCAGATGAAAGTTGTATATTGCTAACACTTTGGTAATATAAGATCACCAACTCAGTATTTATCATTTGCATAAATATTTATTATGTTTTTTATTATATTTGAGAGCTGATTGGATGGCAGAATTAATATAAGTATAAAGTTTTTTTGTGGAAGCAATAAGTATGGATGAGATGATGATATGATGGATGCAAATTTTTGATATTAGTAAAGGAAAATAGAAGATGCAAGATAAGAGATTGACAGAGCTATAACTGAAACTATCAAAGCATAGAAGATGCTTGTACAGTTCACTTATTGAAGAACACTTTTGTGACAATATTTTGATTGTAAGAGTTGTAATCTCAGTATACCTTTAACAGGGTTTTTGTATACCCCTAACAGGGTTTTCTATTCCTCTAACAAGGAAATGTACTATGTAATACTTAGCTCCTAATAGGGCTAGATCTCCTAACATGGATTCTATAATTTAGTACATAGTTGATGGTACCATCCCCACTGGGGTTTTCCCTTGGCCAAGGTTTCCTTGAAAAAAAATAATGGTGTTATGAGTTATGTGTTATGTGTTTATGTTCTTTTCATTTCAACATTGATAAGGTTTATTTGGAATTGGTTGAAGTTTAATTTAAAGTGTTGTAATACTGATTCACCCCCCCTCTCAGTATTACTTAATCCTAATGATTGGTATCAGAGTCATTGGCCCTTGGAGAGAGAGTGATGTAGGAGCATCCTGGGTGTAAGAGCAATCTTGCATCACCCAAAAATATATCTGGTTTCTTTTCAATAAGGGCTATCTTGTGTAGAGCTGCTATTTATGGAAACTTTCTATTTTTAGTAAGTTGGTCATAAGATCTCAGAATGTTCTGATTTCACATTTGGAGGTTCATCTTAGTCATATCAGCCTACATGTAAAGTTTCATTGCTAGATCAAGTCTGGTTTTGAAGATATTGAAATTTTTCAGTTTTGGAAATAGGGTACATAAACTTTGAACTCAATTTTGAAGGCTTTAGAGGCCCCAGATGAGGTCTAATTTTTGGTTGAATGAGGCTTGTTTGATTTAGCTATTGTAGAGATCCTCACGCCCTTTCTGAAATGGGGTTATAATAGTCAATCGAGTCAACGGGTGATGACTTATGGTCTCTGGAAGTTGGGTCACCTGAAATGGCGGAAAATAATTTTCCTTCAAAATTTTTGTTTGGGTTTCAAAAGTTATTTTGAGCTGACTTTGATGTAATAAAATGAAAAATAAAATAATTCTAAGTTTGGTCGGCCCTTAGGGCTAAATTTTTGGAACCTTCTCGGGCGGTGGAAAATTGCCTATATAAAGAAGGCTCGTAGTGTTGTCTAGGGCAGTTCTGGGTAGATCTAGGTAATAAATTCAAGGCTTTGTCCTATAGAATATTGTAAAGGGAATGCCCATGTGGCTTTGCATATTGTAATTCTGAAATTTGGAATTCCACACTTGTGGAGATAATAAGAAGCCCATTTTCTATTCTTGCAAATTGTTGTTATTTCTCTATTTCTATTATGTGTTTGTGGTATTAAGGGAAGCACCCTTCATCAGAAAGCCTAACAAATTAAGGGAGATCGAAATGGATTCAGAAAGTTTGCAAGAGAACTTTGAAGCAACACTTGATGACCTAGACAAAGAAAAGGCTGAATGGAGAATTGAAATTTAAATTGAGAAGAGTAGAAGGTTTCATTAAGAAACTCAAGGAACAACTTGAACTTTCAAGAAGTCAGAGACAAGATGTTGGCAAAATGGTCAGTGCTCCCCTTGGGATTTGTGACATAGTTTAACAGCCTCCTGTGTCTTCTATAAGTCTAGTGGTTGTATAGGGCATTAACAGGTTGATCTTTTGGTGCAATGAAAACTACTACTTGTAACAAGTGGTAGCAGAGCTTGGTCATAAGTTTGAATCCCCTCGGGTAATCCTGAGGGGGAGATTGTTGGAAAAATGGTCAATGCTCCCCTCAGGATTCATGACATGGTTTAACAGCCTCCTGTGTCTTCTATAAGTCTAGTGGTTGTATCAGGCATTAATAGGTTGATCTTTTGGTGCAATGACAACTAATACTTGTAACACAAGACCTTATGGACAAGGTGAAAGAAGATTCAGACAGTGATACATCAGACCAAGTAAAGAAGTTGGAGCAAGAAAAAGAGAAAATTGATCTTATGATGATTAAAGAAATTCAACATGAAAAGGATGCAAGACACAAAGTTGAAGAGAAACTAAAAGAAGAAAATGTGCAAATAGGAAAAATGAAGACTGAACTTGATCTCTACAAGAATAAATGTTGGTAATTGGAGAAGTACAATCAGATCATTAAAGGTGAACTCACTCAATCCAAATTACAGATTGAGAAGTTACATGAGCAGTGATAAAATTGATGAACAAAGAGAGAGAGAGAGACAAAAACCTAAAGGTGACATGATTGGAGTTGGATTCAATGAAGCAGAAAGTTCTAAGACTCATGAAGAATCACATGAAGCAAAGATTGAAGGTAGATCCACTTTTGAAAAAACTAAAGATCAGACCAGACATTTCAGAGGAAGATTCTTCGGATGAAACAAATTTTGACACATGAAAAGAGATTGCAGAGGTAAAAGTACTTTCAAACCCTTTTTTGGTTATTGTCACAATTGTTATGTACATGGACACGAGAAGGAAGAATGTAGGAAACCTGATCAATCTAGATATAAACAAGATTACATCAGAGAGGAATAAAAAACAAAGATCACATGCTACAAATGCAATAACTTTGGGCATACTGCAAGGTATTGTAAGTTGTAGGTTAATCAAGATAGAAGACCACCTACATGTTTCAAATGCAACAACATAGGACACATAGTGAATTTTTGCAAGTATAATGGAATGAACAATAAAAGAGGACTGCCACCTGTGGTTATAAGGAAGAATATTGGTGATAGTGGAAAAAATCTTAATGAGTATATAGATGAGTTTGAGAATCATTTCAAGAAATCAACAAATGAAGATGATGAGAAGATAAAAGAGTTCAATAAGGCATGGGTTCAGGGAGAGACAATAGATGTTATTGTCTCTTCACTTGATGTCAACATTGCTACATCGACCTAGAACGCCGCATGGCCTTAGGGGGAGCATTGGATGTAGATAATAAAATATATCCAGCCCCTGATTATGTAGAATAAGCTCATGCAAGCTTAATTATGGTGTGTATAGACACTATGGAGTTTATGCTTGTGATCGCAACACTTGGAGATTCATATTCTATGTTCACGAGATTCATGTTGTTTGGACAACATGTGAAGTTGATCTACCTGTGATTAATACACTCACCCACCTTGAAATGGATAAAACACCTTGAATAAGATCATTTATGCACCGTTTGATTAGCAACAACCAAAGACAAAAAAGTTGAGAAGCACTAGAGCTATCTAGTAGATACATCACGTGATCGTTTGAAGAAATTTTTTTGGATTTCAACATATTAAAGGTATTTAGATTTTATACTCTTCAAGAAGATATGGATGCACCTATGATATTTGATATTTTTGATAGACCAAGGTATAAGTTCAAGAAGCACCCATTTAAATCTTGTAAGGATGATCTAGAAGGAGCATTTTTGCAAACCCCTTACGACTTGTTACAAGTTGAAGATATTAGGGCATACATCCATTGCAAATATGAGACCATTGGGGATGTAGAAATCTATAGAGAGATAGATGAAATGATAGAGTCTGATGGAAAGATGAATGAAGAGTTCAAACATTTGGAAGACCAGTCTATTATCAATATAACCCTCCTGAATGAGTTCCACAAAACTGAATGGCTCAAGATCACTCTAAGAAAAATCCATGATAAGTTTATTTGGATTGGAGAGTAGCCTATTAAGATATGTAACCAGTTGATTCATGAGATAACTAGATTGGCCAATGTCGGATCCCTCCCAGTAATAGAGAAAGACACTAGGAAACAAGTAGAAAACCTAACACATTCTAAGTTGGATAAGAGAGTGATGCCTGTGAATGACATCTTTCAACAAGATGTAAGATTGGTAGAAATGCTACTAGGTTAAAAGTTGTTCTATAGTAGCATACCTAATTCTATGTCAGTAGGAGTAATAATGATGGCATACATAATGGCAAAGGAAAACATAAAATATAACCTATGCAAGATCCTAGCACAACAGTTCTTGGAAAATGTGAAGATTATCAAGAAGGCTAAGTCAAAGGCATTTAGATTTGGTTCACTTCTGGTTCACATGTACATTCACATTAATCACAAATTTCCTAGAATGCACCATAGGGCATGGAAGGATAGTGTACCTATTGGTATACAAATTTTAGAAAGCTACCGAAGACAAGATAAGAATTGGGTAGATGGTGAACTATTTGCAATGACTAAAATTCTTCAAAGGAAAATGAAAGAGAGGTACAAGATACCTGAGGATATAGTTGAGAAATATAAAGACACAATTTGCTTCATGGTTGAAACTAACTGTGTATGCTTTGACGCAGTTGAACCTATAAGGAAATGGTGCTACCCTATAGGGTATGAGATTAGTTCCAAAGTTCTCACAATGTAGGTTGAGCATGTATTGGTAGTTGAGATAGACACATCTAAAGAGAGATGGGGAACTTGCTTAGAAAAGTCAGCAAAAGTAAGAGAAGAATAGGACAAGGGAACAAGAAAAAGGAAAATTGAGAAAATAGTTGATGACATTATTGTGAAGGCAGGAATTACAAAGGAGTAGCTACAAGAAGTAAGGACAAAGATGACAAAAGGATCCTCTAGCTTGGCAATTGAGGCACCTCCTCCTTCTGAAGCTAAAAAGAAAGTAAGTCCCATTCCTGATATAATTGATTTATTAGTTACACATGAGAAGATTGCAGAAGAGGTTGCACCTGTGAGCACTCCTAGGAGATCTACAAGATCTAACAAACCAAGCAGCCCAAAGAAACAAAAGGTAGAAGTAGAGACAAAGAAGAAAGAAGAAAAAGTGACTAAGAAGAAAGAAGAAAAAGAAGTACAGAAGAGGCCACAAGATCTATGGAAATTGGATATCCATATGTTACAAAAGAGAGTAATAAGGGATGGAAATATGAAGATAGTAAATAGATACTATGAAAGGTATGACTCAGACAATCAAGTAGTAATTGAGGACACATTAATTGAGTACTTGTTAGTTTACAAGAAGAATTCACTAGAAATAGAAGGCAGTATTCCTAAGGGCTTGTATAGCAAGTTGGAAATAAGAAAATAGTTAGCATAGTCTGAGGATGAGACTATAAGAAATAAGGCTATTGAAGACATGTTGCCTATGGTATCCATACAAGAGAGGGATATAATCATTAAATAGTTGAAACCTCAACTAAGAAAAAAGGCCAGACTTGTGAAGATAATGACAAGGAAGTATGATGAGGTCATAGAGGACACACAAAAGGCATTGGACCAAATTATTATGTGCGAAATGCCTAAGAAGACTTTACCTCCCAAGTTTACCAAGTCTACACCTTTAGGAATGGGAGAAATCTCTAGGACAATAGAAGAGAGTGAGAAAGAAAGCGAAGTTGACAAGAAACTAGATTTCTTCATTTCTAGTATTCCTATATCACTAGACACTTCACTTGATGTAAATGATCTATTTCAAGACAATCTAGATAGTGCGATGACAATAGGAGAGGAAGGACAGAAAGAGGAAGAAAATATAGAAGACAAACAGGAAGAGAAAGAACAATATAAGGAGAAACAACAAGAAGAAAAGCATGAAGAAGAGACAACAACAAAAAAACTAGAAGAGGTAAGAGTTGAGCTCAAACAAGAACCAGATACCTCCTCCACTCTATTATTGGCAAGTATGGCCAAACCAGTTAGTGTTGATGTGGAAAGCATGGATGAGGATGAACTCATGAGGTTATCATTCATGGCATTTTCTAAGGCAAAGGAAAGGTCAGAACAAAAGGGGGACAAGAAGGTAAAGGTGATTGCTAGGTCAGTAGAAATTAAAAATAAGATACTCCCTACACCTCTTATTTTTCAAGGAAAGGATAATGTTGAGAACTTGAACATGGCTCTGGATAACTTTGAGAGCCATTTTGAGTCATTGTTGAAGATCACAAAGGATAAGGCTGAGAAGAGATACCTTGAAAAGAAGTTGAAGGAAGTCTACCAGTCTATCCCATGGGACTTTAACATTTTGAAAGCAACTACAATCAAAGCTAAAAGCTGTGTGGCACAAAGAACAAAGGTATATAGCTATTGCATAAATCCCAGTAGACATGTTAAAAATATTAAAGATATCATAGCCAAGGACAGGGCTACCTTAGACAGCTTAATGGACAGTTGTGAAACTTCTTCACAAACTATGTTGGAAATGGACAAGCAAACATCCAAAATTTTGGATAAGATAAACGTTTTGAATATAGAGAAATGGAGATTAGTGGAAAGATTTGGTTTTCTAAAGAGTCTAATCACTCTTAAGCTATCAATTCTTGAAACTAATCTTATAGAGATAGAGAAGATAGAAGGGTCAATGAGAAATTTTATACCCACCGAGCTGAAGGTAGTAGATACTGCATCTTATGCACTGAATGGACTGATCCATGTAAGTGAGATTCTGATTAAGTCATGGAATGATGAAGTGAAGACCTTGGAAGACTCTTTCCAAGATATTTTAAATCTAGTGAGTAAGCACTAAGTCTTTTGTGCTTAAATTTTTTGAAATTTTGTAAGTACCTTTTCCATTGATGTCAAAAGGAGAGGAAGAGAAGAGAAAAATGAGATGAGATAAAATAATTAAATAAAAGAAGAGAGAGAGAGAGAGAGAGAGAGAGAGAGAGAGAGAGAGAGAGAGAGAGAAAAGAAATGTATAAATAAATAAAAAGGGAGAAAAGAAGAAAGGATATGTATAAAGAGAAGTAGAAGGAAGATAGTGTTTTAACACTTAGGGCCATTTTTCGCTAAGTGTTTCCATCAATGCCAAAGGGAGAGATTGTTGGAAAGTGATGTTTTGAGAGAACTATGGATCACTTAAGTGTTGTCATTTATGGAAATACTTATGCTGGAGTGATCACATGAAGTGAGTATATAGGTATTGGACATTGAGTCATGAAAATGACTAAGTACAGAATCAAAATAACAGTATTCTATAGTACAGTTTTGGTCAGCGAAGATAGCATATGATATATTATGGCTTGCAAATGTAGAGGAAAATAGTTTGGGATATGTAGGATCTTTAGTGAAGGTCACATGTATTTCGGTGTTGATATCAGTAAGATACAATGATACGAAGACATGCGAAGACAAAGAGATAGTGAAACGGGGTATGTGAACAGTCGCGATGATTAAGGGAAGGTGAGTTGGAATGGTAATGTGCTAAGTCAGATGAAAGTTGTATATTGCCGACACTTTGGTAATATAAGATCGTCGACTCAGTATTTATCATTTGCATAAATATTTATTATGTTTTGTATTGTATTTGAGAGTTGAATGGATGGTAGAATTAATATAAGTATAGAGTTTTTTTGTGGAAGCGATAAGTATGGATGAGATGATGATATGATGGATGTGAATTTGTTATATTAGTAAAGACAGATAGCAGATGCAAGATCAAAGATTGACAGAGCTATAATTGGAACTATCAAAGAATACGAGATGCTTGTACAGTTCACTTATTAAAGAACAATTTTGTGACAGTATTTTGATTGTAAGAGTTGTAAGCTCAGTACATACCTTTAACAGGGTTTTTGTATACCCCTATCAGGGTTTTCTATTCCTCTAACAAGGAAATGTACTATGTAATACTCATCTCCTAACAGGGCTAAATATCCTAATAGGGATTCTATATTTTAGTACATAGTTGTGGGTACCATCCCCACCGAGGTTTTCCCTTGGCCAAGGTTTCCTCGAAAATAAATAATGGTGTTACATGAGTTATGTGTTATGTGTTTATGTTCTTTTCATTTCAAAATTAATATGGTTTATTTACAGTTGGTTGAAGTTTAATTTAAAGTGATTTTTCATACTGATTCACCCCTCCTCTCAGTATTACTTAATCCTAATATTCTCTACTATTCATATAGGACTAGCTTTGCAATATAGTGGGCAAAGTCTACTCTTTACATCTAGGCACTCCAACTTACAAAAAGAGCTGAGATGAGATAATCATTGACACGACCAAACCTTTGCCCCTTAAATATATGTAGACACTTGTATGGCATCTCCTTCAAGGGTAGATACATTGACGAATGATTACTACAAATCTATCTATTTCTATATTTTTATTTCTTTCTATTTTTCAACAAAAAGTAAAGAAAATTCCCTTCTATATTATATTAAGAGTAGGGACTATGAGGCAAGAAGAGGGGAAGATGCTCCCAATTAAGTTCATAATTTCATTATTACCTAGCAAAATCAATAAGGATAAGGCTCTCCAAAAGGACATGTGAGGTCTAATAGTATCTCATATTAAAGAGATACAAGAATAGAGGCTCTCTATATGTAAAAGGATATGAATCTAAAACCAAAATTTTAGAGCGAATATATGTCTATTCAATAATTTGATTAGACAAAGATCCAAGGTTAGACTAATAGACCACTTTGTACACCATTCTATAAATTTAATACAAGAATGTCCTCACTACATGTAAAAAGATATGAATCTAAAACTAGGATTATAGAGCGAATATATGTCTATTCAATAATTCAATTAGACAAAGATGTAAGATTAGACTAATGAACTTCTTTGTATTTCATTCTATAAATTTAATACAAGAATAGAGGCTTACTATATGTAGAATAATATGAATCTAAAACCAATATTTTAGAGTGAATATATGTCTATTCTATAATTCGATTAGACAAAGATCCAATGTCTAAAATTAGACTAACGAACATTTTTCTACATCATTCCATAAATTGAACTAAAAGGTTGTAAAAGAAGAGAGTGTATCAAAGGTTTTAACAATAAGGAGCACCCTCCCATCTTATATTCCAAATAGGTATTAACGTGCAATCATTAGATTCCCTATAATCTGATCTAGCAACTCAGCTATATACCCTACTGAAAAAGGCAGGATTTAAATCTTTATATAAATTCATTCAGTCAAAATGAGATTTGAGTTTAATGGGGTTTGGTATAGGCATCGGAAATTTCGCCATTACACATATAAACTTGTAATCTTCAAAAACAAAAAAAAAAGAAAAACAAATGTAATCTTCAACTTGTATCTCATCTATATTTTCTCATCGAATACATAAAATATTATGTTATATTTACTTTGAATCCTCATCCAATATTGGAGTCTAGTATTTGAAGGAATACTTCAACCTTACAGACCAACATACTTTTAAGTAATGAGCAACATATAAGGAAACAAAATTGATGGTGATCCCTATTTTATCTTTCGTCCTCTTCTTGCAATATTTTTTCTTGTGCTTATGTTTTTTTAATGTAATGAACAACATATAAGGAAACAAATTTGATGGTGATACCTATGTTATCTTTCGTCCTCTTCTTGGAATAATTTTTCTTGTGATTATGTGTTCGTCTTATAATTACTGTCGTTTCATGTAATTAGTATTGGCAATCTCCGCTGTATACCGTGCAGTGTTAAGAAACATGTATTTATAGGTTGTTCCCACTGTTTCTTTATTTGATAAATCTATAAATAATAACTTAATCTGTGATACCAACAAACGATTACAAACAAATTCTATGTTTAAACTAGACAAAATCTTTATTATTAAAATTCAGAAATAGCCTTGAATTATGCTTTAAATTCTGCCATCAAGTATTGTTCCAACAAATGCCTGCATTATTTTCAGAGCTTGCGTACTGCTGTGAATGACTCATTGTCCCTAAGCTTCAGTTCCACTATAACAAAATCATTGATTCCATTCTGTGCAATGGATTTTATTAAGGTGGCAGAATTGGGTATTGTATTTGCACTGCTTATTCTTCAGAATACTATTGCTGCTCCTGAATCTGATCTCATAGAGAAGTTGCCAGGCCAAAATGAGAATGTTCCTTTCAAGCAGTATGGTGGGTACATTACAACTAATGAAGAGCATGGTAGAGCATTGTATTATTACTTTGTAGAGGCCCAGACCAATGCCACATCTAAGCCCCTGGCCTTGTGGCTCAATGGAGGTAAATAATCTATTCCATCACTTTTGTTAATTTTAAATTTTTTTTTATCATGATCTCTTCCAATTTACTCTGTCTTTTACTAAAATCATGTAACAAATATGTTAGTATTTCTTTTACATGTATAGAAAAAAATGTTATGAGAACATTAAAATTAAAATAAATGGTAGAATTTCTATTTTCAGATTTTTTTTTGGTCTATGCTCTTTTTACAGGGTTTTTATTGAAGGGCAATATGATATCACGTGCATTTATATTGAGGGGTTTAAAATAACGAGATTCTTAGTATGTCATGAGTCTGTGTGCTATAATTCAAATTTACTAAGAAAAGCTCGCGCGACCTTTTGACCATTTCTTATGTTTTTCTATTATGTTTTAGGTTAATGTAAACTTAAATAAGATATACAAGTAAAAAAATGTTAATATATTTTTTTTAAGAGAATAATTGCAACATAGAAGTAGTGAATAGATTTCTTATGACACAGTAAGATCTTTTTTTATAACTTAATGATATAAAGATTTAACTTTTGTAAGATAAAAAATTTTCAGTGTCCACCATATATTATCTAAAATAAATATAGAGTTATACTTTGGTTTTGTTAAACTTCAAAGAAAAAAATAGACATTTCAGAATTATAAAAGTCTAAAGATATTAAAATTACCTTATCAGAGACATAACACTTAGCATTTTTATAATTAGTATATTGATATTTGATGTATCATGGTAGGGCCTGGATGCTCATCAGTTGGAATAGGAGCATACGGGGAAAATGGTCCTTTCAAATTCAGTGACAAAGGTTTGGAACAAAACAAGTTTTCTTGGAATACAGGTACAGATTGTCAACATTCATGTGTGTATGCTTATTCCCATTAGTTTATCTTTCCTTCACTCAAATCATGTTGTCTTCTTGATGGCAGAAGCAAACATGCTCTATGTAGAGAGTCCAATTGGAGTGGGATTTTCTTATTCAAACACAACTTCAGATTATCAGTTGTTTAATGATACTTTGACTGGTACTTTATCTCCCACCTCGTCAAATTCATCTCTTACCTCTTTTTAGATGGTTGTTTGCTACTATTTTCTCTTCTGCAATGTTGTACAGGTTTGAGAAAACTGTAATTTATTTTCTAAAGTTTGTTATTTTATGTTCATTATACAATAAG
Organism: Chamaecyparis obtusa; assembly: GCA_027943335.1. Classification (NCBI taxonomy): domain Eukaryota; kingdom Viridiplantae; phylum Streptophyta; class Pinopsida; order Cupressales; family Cupressaceae; genus Chamaecyparis; species Chamaecyparis obtusa. Next base: position 813 of record BSBK01004397.1, on the reverse strand, counting down.
ATAGGTTGAAATTTTCTAGAAAAAATAACGAACGACCAAAATATATTAATTACTAGAATTAAATGAGGAAAGAAATTATATATATATATATATATATATATATATATATATATATATATATATATATATATATATATATATATAGTAAATTATAATTTAAAATCTGAAAAAAGTATTCACTAATTTTGAAAGCAACATTGGGTAAAATATTTGTCATTACATTTTTATTTCCTTCAATTAATTCAATTGAAAAAGCATCAAATAACTATTAATATATTTTATAAAAATCTGATTATAAATTATATTACTTATAACTGATATGAATAAAACTTTGACAAAAATACAATAGATAACATGCATTAGAAATAGAAACTAAGAAAACAAAAAATTGAGTTCTCACTAATTTTTTATTACATAAATTTTTATTTTATTTATGAAATATCTGATCATAATTCCTTGTGTGTGGTGCAAAACAATGTGTCTCTTTGGGAGCCCTATGTAGACCTATTTATCAAGGGCAATAAGTTCCTTAGTTGTGTTCCTAATGTCTAGGAATAATGAGTTACGTGACATTTGTCCTAAATTGTTTTAATTGTTATTCATATATAGTGAGTAAGATTCTCATAGTGGTTTTTCCCTCATTGGGTTTTCTATGTAAATTTGGTTTCCTTGTGTATTAGTTAGTTTAATTGTTAAAAAATTTGATAAAACTTAATTTTTGTGTATAACTAACACATATTGATTCACTCCCCTCTTAATATTTGATGACATTAAACATTTTTTTGAAACCATTTTAGGTCCATCTAGAGGCTC